>JANHFP010005342.1:63015-87494 GCA_032468135.1 Calamaria suluensis
GTCTGTCTGTCTGTCTGTCTGTCTGTCTGTCTGTCTGTCTGTCTGTCTGTCTGTCTGTCTGTCTGTCTATCTATCTTATCTATCTCTATCATCTGGTTGTCTGTCTCTCATCTATATATCTATATATTTTGGTTATCCCTTAGCAAAGAAGAATCCTGTGAGAATTTCATCCAAATTCTTCTGCTTTGAAGACAATTTCAAAAGTTGTTTCTTTTCTTGCAAACTGAATGAGAATAGCATGTGTGTGAGAGAAATGGAGGGATAAAAATGGCATAGCACCTATTTTTAGAATGTAGAGCCTTTTCTCATAACAAGCCTGGTATTTTGGGAATTATAACCTAACACATCTGGAAGGCACAGGTTATAAAATTCTAGATTGAAGGAAGGGATAAATAAAAACTGGTTATGATAAAAATTCATGCATTTAAATGAACACAAGAGAGTGTAGCTCATAGCCAAGAAAAATGACATTATGTGTAGAAGTGCTATACTGTGTTCCCTCTTTGTTTAGGAGACAAAATACAATTAATCCTGTTAATTTTCCTGTAGAAAAAATGCAGTATCTGTTACAGAAAAAATTAAAAAAGGTTTTTTTAAAAATCCAAACACACAAGAACAACAAAAGCATTGCTTTCACATTCAATTTAACCTATAAAACATAATCAGAAAGCATTAATTTATGTTTATTCATGAATTTAATGTTACAAGAAAGTTTCTTTACCACTATAACTGTTTAGCCTTCTGCTGATCTTCAGGAGCATATGTTGACTGCACTAATGAAACATAAATGTTTTTAAAAAGTGTTTGAAATTCAATTAGACAATCTCTTTTTTAAAAAAAATCACTTTGCTTTCAAGATAGTGATTATAATAGAGTAACTAAAGTGACTTAGCTTTGATTTTCTCTGTTAACTCTATAAGGATCTTGTGAGAATATTTTCTCTTAATGTTAATAGTAAATATGTCCTGTAATTTCTAGGGAGCTAAAGACAGGGGATGAAAGCTATCCTAGTTACATTAGGACTGTGTTTCTCACCTTATCAACCATAAGATATATGGGTTTCAACTCCCAGAATGCTACTTGGGGATTTCCAGGACTTGAAATGCATATGTCATAAAGTTTCTGAGATAGAGAAACACTGTGTTAGAAGGTAAGTTCAAGGCCATTGAAACCCCCAGAATTTCAATGACCTAACTTTGCATACAATGCCAATTTAGTTTTCATTCATAATTGATTTCAAGTTGTATCACTTAGTTTTCTTTTCTCTCAAGAAATTTCTATTTAATTAGAAATGCATTTTATATTTAGATAGATTGAAAGGTTCAATAACAACAGATTGAACTGTGAAAGACATGTTACATTGATTTTATCTAATAAGTGCAAAAATCAGATTCCATATTTTTAATAGTATCCTCATGAAAGTAAGTTATAACTACATGGATCTGTACTAAAAATGTGTAATTCTGGGGATTTGGTTGAAAAGCACTATAATAGTTTCACTCTACTCTCTAATTTATAGATAATGGAGAAAACAAGAGCAATAGAAAGTACTCTCTACTGGTAGATATTGATTTTACTACATAGTCTGTATTCCTGTGTGTTCTGCTAAATAACAACCACTTTCTTGGTTTTTGATTCTGCTACATTTGTATGAAACTTGGTTTTCTTTAAAGAACTTTGAAACATAAATGACTGCAACATAGCTACTCAACCGTTTTTCTGCTAATCTTGAAAGTCATTTTTTTCACTTAAAAAGGTTAGGAAAGTATTAGAAAGAAAACTTTGTAAAAGTGACAGGTAACATGGAGAGAATTCAAAGTACCCACTGGGGGAAAGAAGTACTGTAATTTAAGTTATTCTAAGGAATCTCTTCTACATTTAAAAAAAAAGAAACGTGTGTAATTTTCTGGCCAGAAAATGACAACTATTCTGCAGAAATTAGTCTATTTTCTCATAATAAAGCTTTGAAATACATGCTTGCTGTTAGATTGGGTGATGAAGAAACCGAGATGTGACTCATTCAGCAGCTCTTTATTTCAGCTCATGGTGACTCCAGCTTACCTATGCTACAAACAGTACCTCCTTTTATACGGGTTTGTTTGCAGCACGACCCAATCAAATTCAACCCTTACTTTCCCGCCGTAGAGGCAGACCGAACTGACAACTATTTACAATACATAACACCCCTCACTCCCAGATGGAACAATCCATCGAATTAGCATTTCATTTTCATATGTAATTGCGCAAGTACATAGGGTGTGTTTTGGCTCTACTTCATCAGACCCCTGTCTGCAGGCTCCACCTTTTGGGAGGTGTCAGGCCTGCAGACCGGGCCTGTACCTACTGCCACAGGCTCCACCCGGGGCCTGTGTGCCGGGCTTCCCTCCTCCTTTGAGCCTGCGTGCCGGGCTTCCCTCCTCCTTTGGCAACGGCTGGGGAGGCCACCGCTGGAGTTCAGACTGTCCAGGTATGTCCACCGGGGTGGTCTTGAGCCTGTAGAAGAGAATTGATTGGTTAGATCTTCCCCTCCCTCGTTTTCCCCTGCTCGCGGCCTTAGTTGGTCAATGTGCCGCCTTCACTTGCGCCTGCCCCTAGTTTCAAGTCATATGACTTAGGGCTGGTTTTCCTTGTGATTGTGCTGGGCAGCCATTTTAGCTCCACTGTGTGGTTCCTAGCATATACCAGATCGCCTTCATGAAAGTTCCTGGTGTCGCATGTACTTTTTGGCTCAGTCTTTGGGTTGTACACTGGGTATAACCTGTCTAGTGTTGTTCTCAACTTCCTTCCCATGAGGACTTCGGCTGGGCTTTTTCCCGTGCTGGCGCAAGGAGCAACATGCTGCCAGGATAGAAACAAATCTATGTGTTCCTGCCACATCCCTGGATCTAGTCGGGACAGGCCATGCTTGGTTGTTTGCACCATTTGTTCAGCCATTCCGTTGCATTGAGGGTTGTATGGTGATGTGAGGATGTGTCTGACCCCCAGCCTGCTTAGGAACCCCTGAAACTCAGTTGATGTGAACTGTGGCCCATTGTCAGACACCAGGGTGTCTGGCAGCCTGTGTGTGGTGAACATGTGCTTCATCACGGAAATGACTACTTCGGAAGTGGTGGATTTCATTAGAGACACTTCCAGCCACTTCGACAGTGTGTCTACGATGATGAGGAACATTTGGCCATGGAATGGCCCCACAAAATCTACATGGATTCTGCTCCATGGTCCCGAGAGTGTCTCCCACGCATGTGAGGGCATCTTTCGGGATGCTGGCCTTGATTCCTGGCATGGTATGCATTTTTCTATGAATTTCTGTATGTCAGAGTCCATGCCTGGCCATAACGTATAGCTACGTGCCAGTACTTTCATCCTGACTATCCCCGGGTGACTTTCATGGAGGCTCTCCAATACCTGTGTCCTTAAGTCCATGCGAATAATTACCCTGTCACCCCAGAGTAATACCCTACCCACAACCGACAGTTCACCCCTCCTGCATGTGAATGTTTAAACATGCTGCTGTCCAGATTGTCCTTTGGCCAGCCCCTCAGAACCCAGTTCATGTCTGTCCTCACGATGTTGTCTGATGCTGAGACCTTGGCCACCATGGTAGAGGTAACTGACCCCTTGTCCAATAGGTTCATCGCAACAATGGACAAAACTGACACAGGATCCACTAGTACTTCCGGCAGCGGGCATCTGTTTAAAGCATCAGCATGCCCCATAGACTTCCCCGCCTGTTGCACAAGCTTATAGCTGTAAGTCGATAGGAATAGACCCCATATCACAAACCTAATGAGTAATGAGTAATTGGGTAATGAGGTGGGGGTGGGTCAGTCAGCCGTGATAAGGCCCAGTAGCAGTAAGTGGTCAGTCACAATGCCAGCATGGCAACCGTAAATATAATTGTGAATTTTTTTTTTGCTCCTGCTACTATGGCAAGGGCTTCTTTGTCTATTTGGGCATATCTTCGCTCTGCGGTGGACAAGGTTTTTGAAAAATATGCAATGGGAGCCTCCTTGCTGTGGAGGACAGCCCCCACCCTGAATGGGGAAGCATCACATGCTAGCACTAGTGGAAGAGTTGGCGAATATTGTATGAGGAAACAGTCAGCAGTCAGTAAGTCTTTGACGGTGGTGAATGCGGCAGCTTCTAGTGGCCCCCACTGCCATGGAATAGACTTCTGTAGTAGATGATGCAGGGGCTCCGCTACCATGGCTTTGCCTTTTAGAACGCTTGTAGGTCGGCTTTAGACCTGGGAGTGGGCGCTTCCTTGACTGCTCTTATTTTGTTGGCTGTTGGGAAAATTCCCTTGCCGTTTATTTTATACCCAAGGAATTAAACTTCCCTTGTGCCATTTGGACAATTTCAGCTTCAGCCTGGCTTCCCTGAAATTGATTAAGACCACGCAGAGGCGGCTGTCCAATTGGCTATCATCTGATGCGGAAATTAAGGCGTCATCAAAATACAGCGCGACCCTAGGAATGCCCTGTAGGAGGCGCTCCATTATAGATTGGAAACCTCTCAGGATGACGCTCATGCTGAATTGGAGTCTATTGCACTTGAACACGCCTCTATGCGTAACAATTGTTTGAGCTTCCACGGTTTCCCTGTTGACAGGGAGTTGCTGGTACACCTTTGCCAAGTCTAATTTTGCAAAAATGGTGCCTGGCCTGAGTGAATGGAGTAATTCATACCGGAACTGGGTATGCGCTTTGTTGTAGTGCTTTGTTGATTGTTCATTTGTAGTCTGCTCAAATGTTTATCGAGCAATCTGCTTTTAGAGGTGTGACTATGGGAGTTTCCCACTTCGCGTGGTCAACTGGCATGATCACCCCTTGGGCTATTAATTTACCCAGTTCTGCATCTACTAATGGTCTTAATGGAAGTGGGACTCTCCAGGCTTTTAAGCATATTGGAGCCACTCCCGGGTCTAAATTGAAGGAAATGGGCGTTCCTACATACCTTCCTAGAGTTGATATGAAAACGTCTTGGAACTCCATGATGAATGGACTCACTGCCATCTCGGTGCCACCATCCACATGGTACATGCCTTCGATGTGTAGGCTGAGTGGTGATAGCCAGTTTCTCCCCAACAGTACATGCCGCAGGCGATCAGGATTGGCAGTTTTCCCTGGAACTCTTGCTTCCCTTGGAAGTGTACCATGACTTCATGGGAATCCAGGATTGGGATGTGGTTCCTCTGGCAGTCAACTACTCTGACTGCTTGGGATTGGACCCAGCTCTTTTTGATTTTGGGAGCCACCTCTTTCAGTCTCTCCCGTGAGATGAGGGAGATGGAGGGTTCTGTGTCGATCTCCATTGTGCATGCCCCCCTCTATTTGGACCATCATGTATACTGGGGGCTCACCCCTCACCCTCGAGTGCTGCATTCGGAGGGTATTGGCTTCCAGCCGCTGTGGCTTTTTCTCCTGTTGTCCCAGGCTAAATCATCTTTCCATGTTTTTCTTCGGTGATGGTTTCGCTGGGGATTCCTCTGACGAGTCATATGGTTTGTCAGCTCTGCAGGCATGAGCCAGGTGCCCTTTTTTATTGCAGCAGTGGCACACGGCATCTCTGTACTTGCATGTAGCTCTGGGGTGCTTCCCCTTGCAGCTGGGGCATTTCTTTCATGGGCCCCTTCCTCCCCGCTTCAATGGCATGGGGATACCTGCTTGCTCTTATCATGGGCACTAAACACACCCTCCTCCTCACTCCCTTCAGATGCTGACATACTTGCCTCATAATGTACTGTGAACTGGTTATTTAGGGACATTTTATGCAGAGAATCCGCAGCTTTCTTGGACATTTCACTGGCCAACACTTCCTCCAGTATGTTCTCCAGTGCTTGCTTTTTCCACCGCATTAGTCGCTGTTGCAAGTTCTTGTCCCTTATCCCAAATATTAATTGGTCCTTGATTTCCCTATCAAGGTCAGTGAATTTTCAGAAATTTGCCTTCTTCCTTAGCACAGCGAGGAAGTCAGAGATGAACTCTCCTTGTATGTTGGGCTGTGCTTCAAAATTTGAACCATTTGACTGTTGCTGAAACAGCCAGGGCATAGTGAGCAGTTAGGGCTTTTTTCAGCACCTTCCACTCCATATCGACAACTTTGCTTTGTCGAACACATCTGGTCCACAGTGGGTCAGGAACATGGCTGCCTTCTGGTCATCCGCTGCATTTGCCATTGAGTTGGCTTTCAGGAACAGCTGGAACCTCAGCATGTATGCCTCCCAGTTTTCCCACTCTGGGTTGAAAACTGCTGGGCGAAAAACTGTTGGGCTTGGAGCCGGCGTCGCCATTTCTGCTCTGGCACATTTGAATTTGGTGCCCTTGCTTCAGCAGTCGGTTCCCTTTGTCCGCATTCCACGCTTCGATTTGTCAGGAGCTCTCCTTGTCTTCCTCCCACACCTTCGTCACCAGTGTTAGATTGGGTGATCGAATGAGGAAGCCGAGACATAACTCATTCAGCAGCTCTTTATTTCAGCTCATGGTGACTCCAGCTTACATGTGCTGCAAACAGTATCTCCTTTATAAATTTAGCATGCATATATCTTTCTTTTGAACTACATATCATTTTGTCTCACTGAATATTGATATCAGTATTGGCATTTATATATCCAAAAGAAAAGGCTAAATTTTCCTCTGTCTAGTCATGTCTGACTCTAGCGGGCTGTGCTCATCTCAGTTTTTAGTTGAGGGAGCCATTGTTGTCTGAAAACACTTCCATGGTCATGTGACCAGCATAACTGTACACCAAAGATTATGGAAACCTGTTATACTAAGAAGGTTGCATTTCCTTTTTTAAAAAAGATATAAAAAAAATACCTGCAAATTACAAAGCAAGTTCAGTTTTGTGACCAAAGCAGCCTGATTATTATTTAAATAACAATAACTTGGCATTTATTAACTTACATTAAGTCCAGTTAAATTACATTTTATTTATGTGTAAAAAATGAGAACACAAAAGTGGGAAAAAAAATTAAAAAAGTCTTTCTATTATGAATCTATTTCATAGACTTCACATTACTATAATATTGCCTGATTTATGTTATTCAGGTTAAGGCATTGGGCATAACACATATAAAAAAACAGTTGTAATATGTTCAGTTTACAAGAAACAGATATTATATTTTGACCTTTAATCAAAGGTCTCTTCTTTTCATATTGTGAAGATTACCTATTTTGGGTTTTATTTATTTTCTTTTTTGTTTGTTTGTTTATTAAAAGTAGTAATGTTCCGCAAATCTCTGTCTGTGTCTTTCACACACATGCACACAATCACATCAGTGACAAAATTATATTTCTCAAACACAATTCCTGGTACAGTTCTTCATGCAAAGATATACATTGAATCATAATTCTTCCATTTCATAAATAAATGAATACAAAGCAAGCATGTTTGCCTTAAAAAAATCTTACCATTCTGTCAACCTTGACAGAATAGATAGGATAGAACCCACAGTCCTATTTATTTCTCTATAAGTAAAATGACCGAATTAATAATTTGTATCTTAATTTTACTTTCCATTTTATAATAAGGAAAAAATAGGCTGTTTTCCCCCTCAAACATATTTGGGAAAGCTCTGGACATTTTACTGAACACTTTACTGTTTCTAAATTTATCCTACTAAATGATGTATTAAAAATACAAGGAATTATTTTTGAAGGCATGTAGGTGTCAAGAAATAGTAGGATCAGTAGGTATCCAAATTATTAATTATGTGGACATAGTGGCTGTGCATTGTACTGAACCGTAATATGGCTTCATCATTGAATTATTTTTGAATCAAGCTATTATGGATTTTTATTTAATATTGTTTTTAGAAGTCCAGGTTAAACATTATGTGTGAATATAGCCTTCAGTTCAAGGCATTTCTTGCTAAGAATTATGGATACTTATAATATTCTTTTTTGGTTTTTCTCACAGCAATGCAATTACTAACATTTCTACATCTAGCTCAGCAAGGCCCAGCCCAGTCCAGAAACATTCACAGAAATATTTGGCATAAGGTCCATGCAAGTTGAGTTATTCAATCTCAGTGATTGCTCAGGTCTGTTGCTTGACAGACAAATAAATAGTTCTCAAAAGATTTGACTCAAATTCTTTTGATTAGTAGCTTGGACTTACGTGAAAACCTAAGAAGTAAGTTTGATTTGCATGTCATTTGTTATTTGCACTAGCAGGTAGCTGTCACCTATCAAATATACCAATTTAATATAAACTAAAAGGTTATATATACATATTGTTCATTCTAAAGAGTTATAATTAGGTTACCAAGCTTCTTCCATGCCAGCTGCTCCTAACTATACATAATAATGTCACTTGCTTCAGTTCCACAAAGCCAGATCATGAATTGACATTCCTTTCACCTTTTTAGCGGACTTTGAATCATGTATTTTATTCCCATTCACTCATTGTAGTATCTCAATGCTGCCATTCAAACTAATGCAGAGCACAGTAGAGCAATCAGAAATACTATTTAGAAATAAGTCGTACAAGACTGAATGGCAAAAAGGATGCATGTGTGAAATAATTGAACAATGATTGGAAACTAGACTGACCAAATCTATCCAGAAAAATATTTTCTATGCAGAATGGATAATGAAAATTCCAACCATGTTCAGACTGATAGCATAGTCTGGTTCAAAGGTGTTTTCTAGAAAATGTAGTAAAACCTCTATGCAGAAATGCCTCAAAGCAGTGGCTTCCAATTCTTGGAGCAATTTATTCCACATTGCCGTTTCTGAAATGGAATATCTGCTTGCCTGTCATAAATATTTTTGCACACTGCACCTTATTGGTGATTACATCAGTCTCCCATTAAACATCCAAAATAGTTTCCTATAAGATTTTTTAAAACTTACTGGAATGTAAACTTTATTAGAAGTTTTGTTCTTCTGTGTCTCATCTCTCTGTATTGATTAACCTGTAAAAAATTAAAAGCTTAAGAGACTATATACATTTGGTAAACAGAACTAAAAGAATGTTTTCTAAAAACTATGATTTTTTGTTACTATCCCTTTTCTCTTGAGACACAGAAAAATATAAAGATCTTGCTGTGAGCTCCTACAGACTGGTTTCTCTGTTCCAGGGCTGTAACCTATACTAATATGACACACTAGTGTGCCAACTTTGCAATGTTTGAAAAGCACACACACACACAAAGGTTTCTTTTAAGAATGATCAGGTGAAGCTTTCCAGTTAATCTCGTCCAAAGTGATGAATGTATAAGAAAAGAAAAGACATTAAAAGGGTAAAAGGGATTGTTTTGGCAGCACAGTCCCTCTTTTGTTCTGTGAATTCATTATTTCACCTGGCTCAAGTTCAAGCATTTTCAGCACTTGAATAGCCTGTATCTGCAGGTAAGAAGCATTGGATGTTGGTCTTCTGCCAAGGATGTTGTGCAAAGTTAAGGAGAAGCAGGATGAAACTTATTACCTTCTCATTTTTTTATTCATCAAAACTAAAAAGACACTGTATAACTGGTTACCTATACATTGTACTATGTACAATAACCTCTGAATAGGTATCTACAGAGTCTCAGAGAAGGGAAGAACTAGAATAGTTCCTCTTTTGTATCCTATCTTGAAGAAATTTCCAGGTAAAGAGTGTCATCTCTATTTAATTCTACTACTCACAGACAAGCACTCAAAGTAACCTCTCAACTCTCCCAGTTCTATGTTACCATTTATACAATATTTCATACCATTATTTAGGAATGGGAATTCTTTAGTTTAGTTATTCATATGTAAAAAATATTTAGATAGTTTCCCTTTTGCCAATTCTGGCAGCTAGCAAAACTAATAACATAGCAATAAAACCCATACATGAAACAAGAAATATCAGGCATTCAATGAACACTACACTTATCCAGCCCTGGGGCCCTATCTTTCTCATCAGGAACTTGCTCGTAGGGGTTTTCTGGGAAGTTAAGAGAGTGGAGGGCTGCCATATCTTAAAGGGATACATGTTCCACAGGGACCACTATGTAAAAGGTATGTTTCCTAGGTCCCACTAAATGGGGAAGGTCTGCTGCACCCAATTCAGTAGAATGGGTAGATGTCCTCAGGGAGAAGTGATCCCATAGACCAGCGATGGCTAACCTTTTTGCCATTGCGTGCTAAAACGGGGGGAGTGTGGCAGGGGGGTATCACCTGGATGCCCACTGGATGGCCTCCGGGGGAGTGGGGAAGCCCGTTTTTGCCCTCCTCAGACTCCTAGAAAGGCTCTGGAACCAATGGAGAATGGGCCTTCCCCACCCACTGGAGGCCCTCCAGAGACCAGAAACAGCCTGTTTCCTGACTTCCAGTGTGTCCCGAAGGCCCAAAAATCAGCTGGGCAGCGCATGCATACATGCTGGAGTTGTGCTCGCATGCCCACCAAAATGGCTTTGCGTGCCACCTGTGGTACGTGTGCCATAGGTTCACCATAACTTCCATAGACAATCTGGGTAGGCCTCTAAAGATGATAAGCAGCACATGAATTGTACCTGGAAAGAAACTGGGAGCCAGTGCAATTTGCATAGTATGGTGTAATCTGGACAAATTTAGAAGCTGTTGGTACCACTTGAACTGCTGCTTTGTGCACCGGCTATAACTTTAAGGGCAGCTTCATGTAAACTGCATGGCAATAATCCAACTGGTGTGACTAAAGTGTGACTGACCACAAGCAGTCCAGAGATATGTGAAACTGGTATGCACAAGATTTATCTGTGCAAAGGCTTCCCTAGCCAAAGTTCCTCAAGCAGGAGATGCAAGTCCAGGAGAGCCCACAGATTACATTCCAACTCTGACTGGGGAAATTCTCTGCCATCAATAAAGATAACATATCACAGAACCAGTTTTAAAGGCTTAAAATCTGAAGTCATTCAATTTTTGATAGACATGTAATTGAAGAAGTATCAGCCAGTTTACATTGACTAACAAGGCAATAAGGATAGAAGGAAAAGCCAATTCTAGCTAACCCAAGGGATGAAATGAGGACAATTGGGTTTAAGCACAGAAATAATTCAGAAACAAAAAAAACAACAACCCACAATCCAAACAAACAAACAAACACAAAGAAATATTTCTTGAATATTTAGTATGACTATTTTCATGTCCTTAAAATGTCAAATATTACTTCTATCTAATTTGTTCTGAACATTTGTTCGTCCCTGTTCAAATTAATGCCACTTTGTTAACTCCCCCCCCAACCTTTAATGAATAAACTGTAATCTCATTGAGAAGATGATCAGGGACTTTTATTCCCCCATATGGATAAACACAATTATTCCTGAAATATAATGGATTATTTGTTTCACAGTAAAAAGAAATAATACACTGGTCGGGCAATTGGGAATAGAGTGGCATAGAAAAGTTAGTCAAGAATATGAATTGTTGTACTTGTCATACAATTACCTGTATTTGCTTTTTCAAAAACGTACTTGGGCAATGAAGAAAGACTGGAAATTTGAATATGGATCAGAAGGCATGTTCTTAGATCTCAAAATGGAAAGTTATGCATAAGGAATATCTTTCCAGAATAAAAATGAATGACGAGTACCGTATAAATTATTTTAAAGTAAAATAGTAAATGGCAATTATTGATAGTTGATGAAATATGAATGTCACAAAAGTGATTCTGAGCAACAGCAAAGCATCCTGCCTAAGTAACTGAATAGAACCTACATCTATCTGTTTTCATAATGACAAGACCATTTCAAAGTTGTTGGTATTTTTATAAAAATGTAAGAACAAACTATCCAAAGAAGAGAATTTTAGAATATCAGTGTCATCACTGCTAGAGAGTTTCTTGAAATATTGGAAAATAATTTTCTCTCCAAGAGAGCATAATGATACCAAAATATGTTAAATTATAAATTTGTTAAAAGAAACCTATTTGTGCCAGGATTAACATTAGGGTTGTTACCCATATTCAAACAAAACAAAAAACTTCCATTAAGATATACGAGTCCCAAAATTCAAGGTATCTTTTAATTATCAAGAAACAATGTTCTTGGTTATACACAGCATGTAACTTTCCCTTCCAACTATGAATTAATAATTGGCCAAAATTGGACAACTAGTACTGGTTCTTCTGGAAAAGCATGTGTGAACTAGGTATATTTTAACCTAAAATACAAATATTCCCTAATAACACACAGCTTCCAAAACAATATATTTGTTTTACTGAAAATATATTAGGAACAATTATATTTAAAAATATTTTCCAAACTGATAAAAATAGATGCAGTCTCTCTCAGTTTTGTTGATTGAATAAATCAACAAATTCCTACCTTGTGGTAGGAACAAAACTCACATAACATTTTAATAAAATAAACTTTTTTGAACACTGTGACTTCTGTTGTTAGAACTGGCTTTTAAAGTTATATTTGGCTCTTAAAAGATGTTTGTTCTTACATAAAACTTTCTTATGCAAAGCAGTAGAGACACATTTTATCGTCCTTGAAATATATCTTTATCAAAGTAAAAGAAGAACATCTGCCATGTGCTAATTTAATTTCCGATCTTATGAGAGACCAAGCACTTTGGCTAAAAGCATAATTTAATAGAAACTAAGAGCAGTGAATGCTTGATTACTTTTTCATTGTTTCATAGTTTATTCAGATTTTAGCATAATATTATTCAACCAATTGATTTGTCTTAATTTTTTAACACTAGTCATTCTAAAACCCCAAATTCAAGATGGATAAATAGTAATAGCAATCTAAAAAAAAATTACCATTAAACGTTTTCAAAGAAATCAAATGGAGCAGCAGTTGCTCAATTTTCGATGTAATTGGATTCTCGACTTCACAGAGGGTAATACTTCTAAGATGCTTGTTGTTAGAATTATAGCATAAAATACCTGATACTTCAAATTGTGTAAGTATGGAATACGCTGTCAACTCGCTAAGCATCCCTGGCCTACTCTTGAATTACCAATATAATTTTCATTGATGTGATACCATGAGGACAGCTCATGCCTGATTTATGCCTGTTGCTAGCAGGGTTATTATTAAATCAAATTCAACTTAACAAGCATACACTGACACAGATAAAACTCTGTTTCAGAAAATCGAATTGCCATGTGTCATTCACAATGCACCAGGAGGCAGATTATTTCAGGAACAATCTTCCTATGGCAAAAGAAGGGTGTTGTCATGTCTCTGCCAGCATCCAACTCAGAAGACAAGGGGGACCAGCTGGTAGAGAGCGGTGAGAGAGAGTTGGATTGTGAGGAAGAGCAAGCCACAACTGAGCCTGGGGATAGAGAGACTGAGAGAGTGAGAGCTCTGATGAGTGAGAGCTCTCTCACCCCCAGTGGATGCCAGGGAGAGACACAGGCAGAAATGCCAGACACAGGGCCCAGGAATGCAGGGCTTTCTCTGGAGTAAGAAAGAGACCTTTATAAGCTGGAGAGAGGCTGCATGCTTCTGCGAATGTCAACTTTCATGAATTAAGTGCCTGTGTTTTTGAATCATTGTCCATGTCTTTGGAACTCTCTCTCTCTCTCGGTAAGACACTTCAGCATTTTTGACTGTGCTTATCTTGTTAATGAACCTTGGACTGCGGCCAGCATGCAGCTTGGCAGACATCCCAGTTTTTGTTAACCCATTTTTCAATCTGGAAAGGAGAAGCTTTACATTTGAAATATTAAAGTCTGTTTGTTTGTTTTGCTTCTGTTTATTTGCCATTTAATGACTTTGAGTGGGGTCATCACAGGTGTTCAGATGTTCAGTGAAAAGCATTCCCACTAATCCTTAATGGAGATAGGGGCATCTGTGGGATGGAAAGGGCAGAAATAGGCATGGAGGGCAGGGATCAAGACAGGCAAAATGGCAGACCTAATTTTCTAATGCAATGCAAGCAGGTTTATACATGCACTGACATGACACACTCAAAACAGAAAGGCAGAGTTGAATCACAATCTCCGTCACCTTGCCTGCTTTGCTGCCTGTTGTGGAGGCTGCAAACAAAAGGGCTTGTAGATACCATGTGCTTTGTTACAGGCTTTTGATCATGTTACCATGCAGCTTAAGTATTTGTTTCAGGCATTATCTAATTACATGTTTTGTGTGATTTCTACATGTCACAATTTTAATATCCTTTCAGCTTGTTATAGATGGCATTTGGTGAAGCTTATATATAAAGAATCTGATCTTTTACATAGATCTTTAACATGTATCAGGGATATATCAGAGTATTTGCATGATGGTATTATCATGCACATGTGTACTTTGCTCTCTCCCTTCCCTTTCTAGGTATACCCATAATGTGAGACTTGTACTTACTTATATTCTTAACATGTTCTTAACAAAGCACCCCTACAAAACAGCTTCTCAAATCACTAAGCAATTTCATTGTAATACCTCCCCTCCAAGAATACTGCAGAGAAAGAAAAAAAACCCTATGCTCTTCATTCATAGTCACAATGTTCACAAAATGATGGCAGCTGTGTGGCTAGGGAAACCAGTTCTCTCTCCCTTTTTGATATAGGTGAAAATTATTTTATTAAAAAGAAAAAAGACAATGTAAAAAGTCCTTTTGTTAATTTAAGCAGAATAGTTTCCATTTGAGACTGTCCTTTCCTATCCATAAATTCTTATAGAAACCTGTTGTCGAGTCATGATCCATCTCGTCTCACCTTGACAGCACAATCTGCACAAGTAGGTGCACAGGGTGTGGTGAAGGTGTGGCGGTTGTGGAGGATTAGAGTTGACACCGGAGTAGGGATTAGTTGGTGTCGGATGCGGGTTTGTTTTGTAATGAATGATGGGTGGTGGTTTCCCTCACCAATCGGAGAGAGGACACCGAACCTGATGATTGCTGATTTGTGGAAGAAGATTGAGGCAAGTATTTCAGACCTTACAGAGAGTTCTGGTCAATGCTGGCTTCAATATTGTTCTTTCCTGCACTGAGTAAAGATATCTATCAACTCCTTCTGTGTTGTTGATGAGGATTCATTTACTCTGGCTAGAATTAAGGACCGACACTTGTATTATAGACAATGGAATTACTGTAGTAAATAATTCCTGCTACTCCGTCCTGTCTTTTCCAGATTCTTGTATAATAGTTCCTTTTGTCACAGCCTTATGAGAGCAGCTTTTCTTTTTTACTTCTCCTTGGTTGCTAGCTAGTTTTAGATTTAAAATACAAAAAAATACTTCCCCATTACCTAAGAACAGGTTCTTAGACTTGACTTGGCCTAAACAAGTGGTGTATTGGGTATTTCTGAACTTACAGTTGGAGTCTGGGTTGAAGAGCTGGCAAGTAGGTTGCTAAGAGTGGCATGATAGCTCAGCTACATCAGGGCTGTCAAACTTGCAGCCTGTGGCCCTGATTCGTCCTGTGCTGGTCATTCCTTGACCTCGTTTAGCAAAAGGGTGGAAAGTCCTGATTCGTCACATGACACTGCCATGATGTTGCAAGTTTGACACTCCTGAGCTACATTCTGATTGCCCATTTTATATTTCATAGTGTTTCTCCAATATTTCTTGAGTCTTGACTCCATAGCAAATGAACACCAATTCATCTAAAAGAGAAAGAAATGTTAACATGTGGTATTCGGGAAACTAGGTGAATTTTGCACTTTGTATAAATTCCTCAACTATGAAAACATCTAGTTTGAAATATAATTTTATTATAATTCTATTTTGGGTATTATACCTTAATAACACAAACATTTTCCTATTTAAACCTTTTGCCTCTTTGCCAGAGGCAAATGGTAAATACTTTACCATTATTAAAGCTCCTTAGAGCATTTGAATTCTTTCTCAAAGCATTTATAACTATGAGTCAGTTGTGGTTTCTTTGTCCAAACATGTACTACATAATTTTGCTGTACATCTCATGATGCCTTTTACCTGCCCTTTCAGAATACTCATTGATGTGGCATATTGTAGGAAATTAGATTAGACACTTTCTAAATTTGCTTCCAAATATATGTGGTAAGAGAATAAAATTATAGAAGGCCACAACAATGAGGCAGTGAAGTATACTGGCTTAAATTTTAGAAGAGGACTTTTCAGTCAGAATCTACAGAAGTCAGTTTCTACAGAAGGAAAAATCAGTGTTACTTTGGAGCAGTTGCTCTATTTCTCAGCCTAATCTATATAATAACATTTTTTGAGAGGTAAAAAGGAAGGAGATCCTTTTAGTTCATGTCACTGACAGCTGGAGATAATGGTATATAAATGTAAAGAACAAGAATAATAAAAAAAACTATGCCAAGGTTGTATTTTGTTTGCAATTCAGATAGAAGGTAGAAGAAAAGATTTATTCATTATGGCATATTTTAAGAGAAAGGCAATGCTACCACATCCCTGCTTTTTTCTATACACATCTGTGATTTGACATGCTGAGTGTTATCTATTTTCAAACAATAAATAAACACAAACAAAAACCAATCAACACAATGTCATTCTTGATTTCCCCCCTCCTAATCTGCCTGTCCACTTATCAAATGTAAAAATGCCATTTTAAAAAAATTCTGTTCATGGGTACCAAGAACCAGAAAACAGACTCATTGAATCATGAGAGTTGTCAGTCAACACATCTTGAGGGTAAAGACTTAGTAAGTTGTACCCCAGGGCTGTCTCCAATTTTAATTCATCCTCTTTTTCTGATTCCAGAAATTTCCTCTCAGGACACTTTTGTCTTTTAATTTCCTGTCATTTTGAAGAAGAAAACACATAAACAACAATCGTTTTAAGCTATAATAAAGGTTAAAGAATTTCTTCTTCAACTCTTGCTCAAGGGACACAGGTTTTCTTGAAAACAAAACAGAAATGATTTTCTTACAGTCTTGGTGTTAAGTTCTTGAATTGATTCTCAGAGTCAGGAAGCAAGGATCAAGCATCTTTATTACACACAAATAATAGTCAGATGTGATCAAACATATACATACTGTACAGCTATTTATACATGGTCTTCTATGGAATATATAATATAGTATCTAATCAACATCCAATCAACTTCAACTCCTGTCTCAGCTCTCACTTAAAGTAACTATTTTACTGTTACATTTGCGCGCCTCGCAGCAGCTGTCCAATCAGCACCACGGAATTGTTCCCACTTCTCTTCTTAAGTAACGGCTTGCACCTGTCATTGTGCTAAGTGGATACATTTACCCGTGGCCTATTTCCTGCTTTACTTGCAGGATTCCTGCCACAGGTTTTGCAGATACAACAGTTATGTAGGACATAACAGGAACCATTGTTGTGATTTCTTCTATAATAATTGGGGGTGATTGCTAGCAAACCCAGAGGGATATCTTCAGCTCCTAGGTTTGGAACCTGAAGATCTTCCCATCCATAATTCGAAATAACTTTGGGGAGACTGCCCATAAGAGGGAAGTCCAGCTTTCCAATTGAAAATTGGAAAGGCATAGGTTTGCCTCATTGTTAAGCTGACCACAAGTTCTGGGAGGTGGGCTTAAGCTGGTCGGTTTCAGTCTTCTTCCATTTCATCCAGGCCTGTCAGGGGGGTTCTTGATGGACCTTCTCTATGTCCCCTCCCTCCCTGGCCTCTTCCTGGGCCACCTCTATAGCTCTTCGCAAACCTGTCTCTACCTCTTCCAGTTCCCTCTTCTTTTTCCTTATCTGGGCGCTCACCCTTCCAGTGTCCTTCCTTCTTACATATGGCACATTGGTTGCATCCTAACCCTGATCCATATCCCTTGCCCCTATAGCCTCCTCTTTCCCTTGCCACCAACAAAGTCACAGAAGCAGAAAAGTCTCAATTCATCTTCTCCCTCACACTTGAAGGGAAGAATTCTCCCGTCAGAAGTACATTTTGTCCAGGGGGGGCACCCCTCCACTCCCTCCTTTTGTCCCTTCAAATCCCAGAATCATTCACTGCTCAAGACTCAAATTCTCTCCGTCACCATAGCATTCCGCTCCACTCCTTTTAGTTCAACACCACTCCGCTTTTGCCTTATCTCTCCAGCGCGCCCAGCTTGGTGGCGTGATCAGCGACTCGTCCGTGCAGGCCGCCGTGCACCGCTTGCTTCCCGGTGCCTTGGGCTAAGCCAGCATCGGCCCCCGGTTGGACCGGGGAGCCTTGGCACGCCGCCCTTATGGCAGGTGGCCCTTTTGGGCCACCTGTGCCCCTAAGGGCCCACTAGGGAGGGCGAGTTTGGACCTTGGGGCAAGAGCTCGCCCCAGTAGGTCTTTTCGCCAGCGCTACCAGTAGAGGAAGTCCTTTCTCTCAGGTTTCTGATGTAGTTTAATTTCTATTGTATGTTCTATTCTAAAAAGAAAAACATATAGTTTCAGAATCGGATACAATACAATTGTAGTGGACTACAAGCATGTGGTCCCAATCCATTTAGAATAAGTGTCTACTACCACTAAAAATGAGCATCCCTGAAACGGCCTGGCCAGGGCCGTCTGAAGTGTGGACCACGGAGTCCTAGGTTCCTCCCAATATCTTGGGCCTCTCAGTGGATCTGAATGGTTGATCTGACACTGAGCACAGTTAGTAACCCAGGCAGCCGCTTCCTCGTCAAACCCAGGGCACCAAATATAGCTTCGGGCTAAACCTCTCATGTGGACAATTCTAGGGTACCCAGCATGCAACACCTTAAGAACAGCCCCCCGCATCTGGGGTGGAACAACCCTAACCCTATTTTTCCTGTTGCACCTTGTATATTGAGGAAATGGGGGATGGTTGGCTAAGGGGTTGGGTTAGGACTGACTGGGTTGGCCCCATGTCTACAAGGAAGTTCTTTTGTGAATCGTTTTTCTAATGCCTTTTGCGTCTGAAATTATATTTAGATTACGGTTGAACGTATTACCTGTTTAGAAAGCACAATGCTTTTGTAAGATCTAGAAAAGGAATGTGAGGAATGGGCAGAATGAGGGAAGGTTTTGACTTGTAAGGAAGGTTTAGGAAGGGATTCCTTGCATTCTTCAAATTCCTCATCTGCTTTATTTTGCAAATGACGCCATATGAATAGAGCCCATCTCACCGCAAAGGCCTCCTTTTCCCAGACCGTCCAACACCTTGGTCCGGTTGTTTTGTAATGTCTTTTTTCCAATTCCTTCTGTGTCTGAAATTATATTTATATTAAAATGTGTTCCCCACTTTTAGCTCCATCAGAGGGTCTGGGGAAGCAATTGGTCCTCCAGAGCACCTTCAGTAAGTTTCTGGATAAAACTCAGGAGCTTGAGCTGACATGAGGGGTAGAGGGGCTCACGGGCCCAGACCTGTGGTCCCCCCTTCCTAAAAAGAACAAAGTACATTTGTGGAAGTCAAAAGAAAACTTGAAGAAAATTAGGACAATGGTCTGAACAGACAATTTATTGACTTAGGACAATGGAGAGAGAAAGGTTCAGCTTATGTTTACACAACATAGTAAATACTGTATCTACTTTGGTTCTAAACCGGTCAACCTTTATAGATCAAATAACAATTTGAGGAAGTATAAAGAGTAACTGTATTTCTCTTACACTTCACCATGAGAAACAATATTAAACTTTGTTCTCACTTTTAAACTGAACTCCATACAACAGATACTTACACAAGCATGTAATCTGTCTTTCAATCAAGCAGCCATTTTATCAGGGGTGAAATGCTACTGGTTTGGACCAGTTCAGTAGAACTGGTAGCGGAGATTGGGGCTGGTTCGCAGAACTGGTAGCGATCACTGGCTGGCCATGCCCCCAAACCGATCCGCAGCCCTGCCATGCTTACCTGCCTTCTGTGCTGCCTTTTTCTGCAGAATTTCCCTCTCCTCTTTGGATCACCCTGCAGGGGAGTTCTGCCTTTGCAGAAAGCAGGCGGGAGGTTTGTATGGAGGCTGGAGAGTGGGGCAAGAGAATGCTCCGAAATTTGCTTGGGCAGAATGACGTAAGTGAGTAACATGCATGACATCAACTTGGCCACGCCCACCAAGCCACGCCCACAGAACCGGTGGCAACAATTTTTAGATTTCACCCCTGAATTTTATTTAAAAATAAATATCCTCTTGCCACTTTGTTGCATGGTTCCATGTCGGTTTCTAAACTACACCATTTGAAAATTATTCATAGGAATGACGATTCAGTAATCAAGGAGAAATTCGCGCCTGTCAGGATATTCCAAGATAGCATACTTCCTTAACTTTATTGCAGTCATTAACAAGCACTACCCAAGACTGCATACTGCAGGAAGGTAATTTCTTTGACTGAATCATATTTTAGAAGATACAGGTCAATGAACATAATAGTTGCCTAACACATTAGTAGTAGATTCCTATTCTAGAATCCATTGCTTATATTAGCTTTCCCGAGAACAATGTATAGTCCTCAGCTTTAGAAAATCAATGGAAGAAAGTATTAAAAATGTTACTTAACAATAACAGAGTTGGAAAGGCCCTTGGAGGTCATCTAGTCCAACCCCCTGCTCAGGAGATCTGTACTAGGGATTCGAACCGCCAAACCGCTGACCTTTCTGATCAACAAGCTCAGTGACTTAGCCACTGATGATGATGATGATGATAATAATAGTAATAATAATTAATAATCAATAATCAATAATAATAATATAACAACAACAATAATTCTTCATGGGAACATAAAGTGGAAAAAGTTATAGAAAATAAGAAAGTGAAGATCTTGTGGGACTTTCAAGATGGATCATCATTTGGAACACAACATGGCAGATATCACAGTTGTCGAAAACCGAAACGTACAATTTATTGACATTGAGGTACCAGGAAATGCCAGAGTTGAAGAAAAAGAACTGGAAAAACTCATGAAATATTGCGACCTAGTGATGGATGAAACATGTAACAGTGATGCCCATTGTCATCGGGGCACTTGGTACTATGTCCAATAATTGTATAAGATACATCAACAAATTGCAGCTTCCTGCAATAACATGAGTGGAACTGCAAAAAAAACTGTGCTACTTCGTACATCTTAAGAAGGTACTTGGTTGATACCTAGGACTCTGGAAGCAACCCATATCAACCATTAGCATTAGTCAATAGTATTTGTGACACATTTTTAAATGACCAGTTGACTGAGCTTCATGTTTATTGATTAAAATAAATAATAATAACTTTATTGCCATTGTATGTAAATATATACAGTATACACATGCAACAAGATTCACTTAAAACCCAAACACCATATATATTATGCTTGAAAAATGAAACTCACCCATCATTTAACATTTCTATTGGATCTCTCAGAGAATGCTTTGAAAGTGTTGGGCATTGAACGTCTAGTCTTGATGCCATAAGATATATGAAGGTCCTTTAACTCACATACCTCTTCTACAGCTTTGTTGTGCTTTCAAATTAACAAAAACATTACTATAATTTTGGGAAGAAATATATTTAAGAACCTCGATGTAAAGTTGAATTATATTTGTAAAATATGGAATCTCTTGTCTTATGATGAGCCTGGACTTTATTGAGCATGGGATGCAGCAAATCATAGGTGTCAGACCTCCAATAAAGCCTCCAGAGAACAAACGACAAAACGCCAATGTAGGGTGTAGGTGACTTACTCTGTGCGAAGCTCTGAGGCTGGATAACAAATTAAAGTTCGCACTACTCTCTCTTACAAGTATTAAAAACATACGGTAATTACAGTAATCATTGAACCACACCACACCACATCTAGATGGGTGGAGCTAAAACTATCTGTCACAGCTAACCTAACATTACAGCCGTAATGCTAAACCCTACGCAACCGCAATCCCACCACCACATCCAAGTGGAAATAATCATTGCTTATGATGTCAGGAAAAGGTAACCACAATTCCAAGCAGGAAGCTATGATTCAATCTGTCAATGTAGACCTCGACAATAGGTATACACATATAGGCATATAATATATAGGTATTTACACAGTACATCAGATATGGATCTTCTCACTTTTGCTTTAGTTTTGTTTGTTTCATTCATCTGACCATTGTAATGTGCTTCTCTTATTCCATTATTATTACTCATTGCAGGTTGTGGTAACTCACTATTTTATATATGTATATTTCTCTGTTGTGGCCATAGTAGCTATGAATGTTTAATTCATAAATTAATTATATTGAATTGATATGGCCCTCTTATGCATACAGGACATTGAGTCTTCAAAGTTTTAGAAAAGGCCAACAGAGTTGGGGTAGGTGTCAGCTGACACCTACCGCTTGCTTGTGCTCTGCTGATATATGGTGATAGACTGCCATAAAATCTGGGGAGGGGAAAGGAAGGAGGTGGACAGCTTCGGGAAATGAAAGTGACTGCTGTATCTCCTTGAGATGCTGCCTCAAGGTCACCCAGCTGGAATAAGGAGGGAGACACATACCAAAACTATGCCTGCACTGACCGTTATGAAAACATCTTACCTGGACCTGATCGGTTACCCTGGAGTGGGAAATGAGAGACAGTAAAGCAGGGGTGAAATGTAAAATTTCTTGCTATCGGTTTTGTGGGCATGGCTTGGTGTTGGGCGGGTCATGTGGGCGGTCTTACCTTTTTAAAAGCATTTTTACTACCCGTTCCGGGGAATAGGTAGTAAAAAATGCTTTTAAAATATAAAGAGAGCCTCAGAGGACCACAGTAGAGCCGTGTGATCATGGGAGACTTTTTTTCTTACGTTTTAAAGGATTTTTTTTTATATCTGTTAAGTCCTCACAGCGTCAGCTGCGAACTGCCAGCACGGCAACAGCAGGGGAGCGAATGATTGGCCCATTCACTGGGTATTCATCGAGCGGGAGATTTGAAGCTGGTGATTGGTTCAGGGGTTGGACAGCTCCTCTAATTAAGCAGCTGTCAAGTTGTAACCGTGGCAGAGTTCTTAGCTGTGAGAAACCTGGTTGCTGTTCTTTCAATAAAGCTGTTTATCATTGATTTGACTCGCCTCAGTCTATTACCCCCCATTGTTCAGAGAATAGAACACTGGGGGCGAAGGACTGGGAGGCTGAGGCGCCTCAATGAAGTCACTTAAGAGCTTATTTATTTATTTATTTATATATACCGACCCTCTCCGTAGACTCGGGGTGATTTACAGCCAAAATTAAAACAATTATATACAGAATTTAAAATTTAAAATTAATATATTATTATATGGATTATTAGAATCCAATTAAAAACAGTTAATAACCAATCATTTAAAACTAGGATCATCCCAGGCCAGCCTGACAGAAGAGGTAGGTCTTTAACTCCCAACAGAATGTTTTAAGGTCGGGAAGTCTCTGCAGTGCTGGAGGAAGTTCATTCCAGACAAGGCTTTCCTTCTCGGGGTCGGCAAACAGCACATAGCGGCCATTGGGACCCTTATCAAGCCCTCTCTATGGGACCGTACTGGTCATTGGGAGACTTTCGGCAGAAAGCGGTCTTGCATATACCTTGGTCCAATGCCATGGGTCACTTTAAAGATCATAACCAGGATCTTAAAACGAACTCGGAAGACCACCGGGAGCCAATGCAGCTCACGCAGGAGGGAGGTCACCCAGGAGAACCTAGGGGCTCCCATAACCATCCGCGTGGCTGCATTTTGCACCAACTGGAGTCTCCGGATGCTCCCCGCAGGGAGCATATATAACACTTCCTTCTAGATCTTCATAGTACCAATCCTGCAGGGTAAATTAGATTGAAATATTTCTTTGACATGATACACAGGACATATTCCAAGAAACATTTAAAGGCATGTTTTATTCCATTGTCAATCAATTTCAGTATTCCAGCTTTTAGACCCTGAACAAAAACATCTAATAGACTTTAGCAATAGACAAACCAGGAATGCTAATCAAGAAAAAGGCTTTTGTCATGCAAAAGTCATCTGACTTCAATGAACTCTTTCCTACAGCATAATAAATTTAGAATTTTAGAATTTAGAATAACAGAGTTGGAAGGGACCCTGGAGGTCTTCTAGTTCAACCCCCTGCCCAGGCAGGAAACCTGACACCATTCAGACAAATGGTTATCCAACATCTTCTTAAAAACTTCCAGTGTTGGAGCATTCACAACTCTCAGGATTTTGTCTTGATTTAACACAATACAATTGGATCATAACTTGGATGGAATGTCTATTAATGTGTTTCAAAAATAAAATTCTAAATAGACAAACAAATTTGGTTTTATGGTCAAGTTCAGACTGAATTTGTAAGAATACACTAGCAAGACCAACCAAATTGGAAAGAGAAAGAAAGAAAACATAGAAGTAGGAGAAACAGAAATGAAGCTGTAGAATGACATTTCAGTTTTTGCTAGTTTAAACATTTCTTTGTTGCTAACACATTTTTTCATACAACCAAAAACAACATCTATGTGCAGAAATATCACCTAATTAAGCATACAGAAATAAAAATGAACAGAAATAAAATCGATTCTGTTTTAAGTATAAGAAGGTATCAGAGTCCAGTTACAACAGCAAAGATGTCATGATCTGGTCATAGTTAAGTTATAAATCAAGCTAGAACAGAACAAAGCCAACCAGTGTTTATAATAGTATAATCCTGTGTGTACAATATATCCACCACTTTCAAAGCATCCATTAGGAATTGTTTTTGAAT
>JANHFP010005343.1:40228-53322 GCA_032468135.1 Calamaria suluensis
ATAGAATAGAATAGAATAGAATAGAATAGAATAGAATAGAATAGAATAGAATAGAATAGAATTCTTTATTGGCCAATCATGATTGGACACACAAGGAATTTGTCTTTGGTGCATAGGCTCTCAGTGTACCTAAAAGAAAAGATACATTCATCAAGAATCAGAAGGTACAACACAATGATAGTCACAGGGTACAAATAAGTAATCAAATCATATTAGGAAACAGTCAGTATGAATCATAAGGATACCAGCAAGAAGCGGTGCATATGAATCAAGCTTGAATGTAGGAGCTTATTTCATTTAAAAAAAATGATAATCTATAGTGGCTTCTTCACACCACCAAGTCCCTTTATTTTGGTGTACTCATCCAAATGAAATTGAGTTTGACACCCTTGGACTAGATGTTCCTTTCTAGTTCTATCATTCCAGTGTACATCACAATGACATAATTTAGATGGCTGCAGCAGCTAATTTTTAAACACTTTTTCTTAAAAGAAAAAACAAAACAAAACCCAATTGTTAACTAAAAATTCTTCTCAATGCTTCCTTTAGCTTGCCCTAAGACTGACTCTGATTTTTTCTTGTTGTTGTTGTTGTTGTTGCTTTATGAGTTTTTATTGCTTGGGAAGATTAAACTGGAACTAGGGAATTTACAAAGACCAGAAATTTTTCTTTCTTTTTTTCTTTCTTCTTTTTTTTTTAAAAAAAAGTGCAATTCCCACCTTTTTAATTCCACCAAACAAAAGCAGGCTGATGGGATTCATCTGGCCAGATGCCCTTGCCATCTCATTCATTCGATAAACAGATGTTTCACCAAAAATATCCCCTCTCCCCAGTCAAAATGTATTTATATATTCCCTAGCCTGCGTATCCGGCTGCCAACCAGAGCTAAAAACTCTAGCCTTTGGAGAATATATTGATGCACACAAATATTTTGCTTTGTTTAGCTTTGTGAGTGTTGTTATTTTGCCTTTGGACTATTGTTAACTTTCAGCTGATAATAACAGCAACAACAGCAACAATCCTCTATTTATTGATGGAAGCTGATCATAGTTTGCTACTGGTTCCCAATGCTTGCATTTACCTGGAATTTGTATTTATGATGCTAACTCATGCAGTGAACAATGGACACATTCTGCAGCCACCTTTTTCTGTAAAGGGGTTACGGTAAAAGAAGACTATGCTATTTGAAAAGTTTGACATTAGCTAGCTTAATTTAGAGACACCACATAATTCCATGAGCCAACTGCCTCTTGGTACCTCATTTGTAGTGATTGGCTAAAATCTAGTGCAGATAGATGAGATGTTTCAAGTTGGGTTGTAATTTCCAATAACAGATTGAGATGGAATTGCATTGTGTGTGTTATGCATTTTCCAGGTGAAAAAAAGAGCTTTAATATTTCAGCTTTCTTCATATGCATCAGTGCATGGAGTTGCTACTTCTTTGATAATGATAACACACATTTAGTTTTGTGGAAATAGAACAGAATAAAGAATAGAGTAGAGTAGGGTAAGGTAGAGTAGGGTAAGGTAGAGTAGAGTACAGTAGAGTAGAGTAGAGTAGAGTAGAACAGAACAGAACAGAACAGAACAGAATATAGAGTAGAGTAGAGTAGAGTAGAGTAGAGTAGAGTAGAGTAGAGTAGAGTAGAGTTTAGAGTAGAGAAGAATATAGAATAGAATAGAATAGAATAGAATAGAATAGAATAGAATAGAATAGAATGGAATGGAATGGAGTGGAATGGAGTGGAATATAGAGTTGAGTCAAGTCAAGTAGAACAGAACAGAACAGAATAATGGAGTTGGAAGGGACCTTGGTGGGCTTCTATTCCAAACCCCTTCTCAGGTGGGTTTCACATATTCTTACCACTGGTTTGCTGCATGAGCACATGCTTGCTTCATGCACGCAGGCACCTTCTGTACATGTGCCACCCTCCCACGCATGCACTTTACTCTCATGTGCACCTTCCATGCATGTTCCTGGCCTCAAAAACATGGCTAAATTGGCTGGCATTACAATGGGGGGGGGGGGACAGGCCCACCCACAGTCACAGCTACCGGTTCGCCCGAACCAGTCCGAACCAGCTGAATACCACTTCTGCAGGAAACCCTATTTCTCTGAGTCTATTTTGCCAGGTACAATCCAGGAACAATTCGACTGCAGCTCGGTTGCTACTACTATTTCTAACAATTGGACAGATACATCTTACCTCCCTCAGATCACCTAGAGAAATAAACTCGTATACTACTTTTTATTTTATTTATTTATCTCGTAGATTACATATTAGCTAATATATATAAGTATAAGCATGAATTGAATACAAAAATGGATACAAATAAAGAGAACATTAGGACAGGGACGGTAGGCACGCTGGTGCTCTTTTGCCCGCCCCTTACATTCCTCTTAGGAATGGGGTGAGGTCAAAAGTAGACAGTCTTGGTTTAAAGTTTTGGGGTTTTTGGGATGAGACCACAGAGTCAGGTAATGCATTACAGGCATTGACCACTCTGTTGCTGAAGTCATATTTTCTGCAATCTAGTTTGGAGTGGTTCACTTTAAGTTTGTATCAATTGTGTGCTCTTGTATTGTTGTGGTTGAAGGTGAAGTAGTCCTTGACAGGTAGGACATTGTAGCAGATGATTTTATGAGTTGTGCTTAGGTCGTATCGAAGGCGGCGTAGTTCTAAATTTTCTAAACCCAGAATTTCAAGTCTACTGGCATCAGGTATATTGTTGCGAGCAGAGGAGTGGTGGATTTTATGACTTTTCTAGTCACCTTTGGTAAGTGAATCCCTGCACTCATTAAATTTGGAGCTCCGTTGTTAAGTGAATCTGGTTTCCCCGTTGACTTTGCTGGTCAGTTAGGCACAAAAGGTGATCACTTGACTCTGGGGCACTGCAACCAACATAAATGTGGACAAGCATGCAAATGTAATCCATGTCTCAATGGGGATGCTACTACCATTGTCAGTGTGAAAAATGGTCATGAGTTACCTTTTTTAACTGATGTTCTAACTTTGACCAGTTACTACATGATGTCCAATCGGTCGGTGTAATCAGTCAAGAAATAAAGATTGACGCCAGGTTGCAAAAGACGATAACAGTTTCTTTATTCAATTGGAATCGCACCGTACCGACCGGAGCATAACTGAGATAGTTTGTAGCGAAGCCAGCTCTACCGACTGGCTTCCCTATCCACCTTTATGCTCCGAAGAGTTACACCCGTCAGCCCAATTAGCGAATGGGTGGTCAGACCACACCTTCCCGTCGCGTAACTAACCCGCCCCCAGTGCTGCACGACCGACTCCCTACACCACACCCGTGATCAACATTAACAATCATGGTTAAGTAATACACAGCCATCCCAGGATCAGCCAGGAGCACCACCATCGTAAGCTTGATAGAGTACAGCCATCCCAGGACGTCCCGGCCACCTAAGCATCTGTCGGTAACCGTCGACCCCGACAAAAGGCATGTGTTTCTACCCAATCCAACAAACACTTTCATAGGAAGACATGTTTTTTTTAAAAAAAGAAAGCATCAGAGGGGAAGAGGGGGCAGGGCCAGGGATTTTTTCTATTGGTTCTCCGACCCAGCTGCCGCCATCGCTATCAGCTTGGCCAAACCAGTCCAAACCGGGAGCATTTCACTCCTGATCAAGATGTCTTTAGAGAAGGAAATATGAAATATAAGTTAAGCCTGAAAAAGCCTATGTAAATATTTAAACAGACTACATCTTAAATCACTTTGTTATAAGAAGGCTGTAAAGAGTCTGTTACTATTAGCTGTATAAATAGAGTTCCAATGTTTCTTCACCTAGCCAACCTTAAGTGCTGACATATCCTTTTAGCAAGGTTTGTCAGTGATAAATCCATTCTGGTCTTGTTTAATTGTAACATTTTTATGTTAGTAGTCTCAAAGATACTGTAGCATGTTCAAAAACTTTGCTCAATACAGATGTCAAGCCTTTGCCCAATACAGATGTCAAGCTACATTGTAGTTTCATGAGTTTTTAGTCCTATAGTCATCTTTGATTTCACCAGTCCTTTCTGTTCCTTAGTTGCAAAGTCGTGTCCAACCCATTGCGACCCCATGGACAATGTTCCTCCAGGCCCTCCTGTCCTCCATCATCCTCTGGAGTCCACCCAAGCTCATGCCCACTGCTTCAGTAACTCCATCCAGCCACCTTGTTCTCTATCGTCCCCTTCTTCTTTGGCCCTCAATTTTCCCCAGAATTACATTCTTCTCCAGTGAGTCCTTCCTTCTCATTAGGTGGCACCAGTCCTTTAGGAGATCTCAAATGATACTAAGACAAATTATTTGATTATCTTTGCTAATTTTTTCAGGGCCCTGAAATGTTATATATTTGACCCTGGAGACTTCAAATCCATTTATATTAACTTTTACTTTTTACTTTTCTATCCAACCCTGTGTTTTACTCATTTTCCCAATGATATAGCCATGATTATTTAGGATTCCAATTCTATTCTGATACAAGTCAGATATAAAACAGGAATTTTTATTTTCATTGTTGTCAATCACTCCACTTGCAATAGATCTACACTTAGATAATTACTTTTATTCTTATTTCAGCTCATTCTGAGTACTAGCTTTTCTGGAGATGGGGAATGTTCTCCATAGCATTGACAGGAAAGTCCAGAATGGGTTGCTCTAGTCTTGTAGCTCTATAGACTGAGTTGAATTTCTGAGGACATGCCTTCCTAGTCCCATTGCCCAGTTTTTCAGTCAGTCTCAGATTATGGACACTATTTTATCAGTTTCATAGAGCTTCTGAGGTGAATTTAGTTGACTGTTTAGGTAAAGGGTCGGCAAACCGTGGCTCGCGAGCCACATGTGATTCTTTGCCCCCTTGAGTGTGGTTCTTCCACATTCTTCTGTATAAACTGTCTGGGGAGTTCGGGGTGACTCTGTCATCCCTACTGAAGCTGTCCATTTTCCCTCTCACTGCTGCCACTGCCCCCCCTCCCCGCTGAAGCTATCATTCCTCCCCCTCGCCTCTGCCACCGTTCCTGCCTGCCACCTAAAGCCCTGGACCCTCCGGTTTTGGCTGATACAGGGTGGCGGCGGAGGGAGGATGAGAGAAAGAAATATAATGTTATTGTTGGGTCCTAATAATTTGATGTTATTGGGCTAAAAACAACAACTTTAACATCACATCTTTTATGGTTCTGGTAGTATCTGAATAATTAATTACCTGACCAGTACTTAAATAAAAAAATCTCTAAATCATTGTATTGAATACAAATTTGTTGTCTGAGCAATATTTGTTTGAATAGAATGGTAGACTTGATGGCCTTTTAGTTTCTCCATGTATAGGTTTTCTTAGGATTAACTTAGAATTAATCAAGTTGTTAACTAATGTTTTGACAGTTCTTATTTTAAAATAGTTAAAGATCTCTCTTCCTCTCTTCCTCTTCCTCTCTCTCCACCCATCTGTCTGTCTTAATTGGGATAAATCTATATTTCACAATTTTAATAAATCACTTTTTGCATATTTTTTATTTATTGCACCAGAACATATAATGTCAGAATCTTATTGGCTATAAAATCAACACATCCATTATAATATTTGGCACTATGTAGTAATTGAAAATATATTTATACCCACTAGAAGTTATTATTTATTTATCTTCTGGAAACTGTCAACATTAGCTCTGTATTTTAAAAACTGGCAAAATTCCTCTTTAGCAGATGGACCTGTAAGCTGGTGTGCTGGTAAGTCAAAAATTGCATTCTGTTTGAATACCATCAAACAGATTTTGACTTAGGAATTTATAATATAAAAGAAGAAGAAACCCTTTAGCTTTTATCACTAAATATGGACTGACTAAAGAACAACACAGGAACCCAATAAAGTAATTTTGGAAAGGAAGGAATATTTTCTTTGTAAGAATATTTATTGAATAATAAACTTTAGGTAAAACAATGATTACCTTATCGGAATTTCTTACATTCTGTCTCAAAAGAAATAACATGTTTATGTTGCTTGGAATTTGGTTTATTCTGAATCAAGTAAAATTTATTGATAGAAAAAGAAATGTCAAGTATAAATAACTATAAATTAACTGAATTAAAAGAATAAAGCCGTAAATATCTCTCTGATTGCTATGCAGCATTTTAGCATAAATGTAGGTTAATTTATAATACCATTTCCTTTTCTTTGTTCAAACAGTTGTTTGGTAAAGTATAAGCATGATAAAATATAAAGAATTCAAGAGAGGATTCATTTTTTCCCTTGCCAGTTATAAATGTAGGCTGTAAATATAAACCAGAATAGTCTTTACCAATTGACAATGGGTGTATTATTCCAAGCTGTTGTGCATTATGTGTGAAGAGTGTCCCAGCTGTGTCATCGGTGAGGTTAAAAGGTGTTTGCACTTGCATCTTTTAAATGAACATAGTAAATGAAAGTGAACAATTAAGAAAGAAATTTGGCTTCGTATTTATGCATGCTGTGTTTTATTGTGGCATTGCCAGCTTCTCTGAATGAAATTACAAAAGCAAATTAAACAGCTTTATGAACTCACAGGAGGAGCAGTTGTTCTAGTGCTTTTCATACAAATGTCTAATTAATTTTTGAAGTAATTCAAATTGTTCTTTTGTGAACAGTGAATGAGAATTTGCAAAATAACCTGTGCAGATGAAACTAAGTGAAATGGGACATAGGATTTAATGATTAGCTGGCATTTTGCAGTTGTTGGGACCAGGAAATTTTATTTAGTTTTCTCATTAATATTACATTAGTAAGTTAATGAAACATTTGGGTGAATATATTATACCTAATAGAGGCATTAATGTTATTTTAACACTAAATTATGTTAATTGACATCTGTTATTTTGCTTCAAAATACAAAACTTAGTTCAGAAAAAAAAATAAGCATGATCAACCTGGAATGAACCTTCATTCTTAGAAAACATGGCCTTACAGCTGTTAAATATACTTTGTAGTAAGATTTTCATTTTTTAAGTAAATATAAAATAATTCTGCAATGCTTCAAAATTATATTTTAGAATTTGTGTCTATGCCTTTGAGCAGTACTGGCTTCTTCTGGTGGCTGCTTAGATCCATCCCTTTAGTTCCCATGAGAGCTCCCAGTAAAGTTCAAGAATGGGTTGGCTTTTCTGTTATGCCCAGAAACCGAGCTGTCAACTGTGTGGCCACGCCCCTGTCATCATCCTCTCTGGCCCAGTTTCGGCTCAGTGTCAGGCCTTAAGAGATGTGTCAGCTGTATTTCTTGGACTCTCAGGACAGGTTTTTTCTTTGTGTTGCAGGGTTCTGAGTGCGGAATTGCAGTGTACTTGTGCGTGTTTGCTGGTTAATTTTGGTCTCCAATATGGCTGTCACTGCCTCCAGTGTTTTATTCAATAGCCTCTGGAGAGGCAACTCAATAAATTAATAGCAGCTACTCAGTTCTCTGCGTATGCTACTTAAAAGGCTGCAAAATATGCCTCCAGAGCCCTTTGCTCCTCCATAACATCAGGGAGGATGCTTTGGCTATGTCATTGGCAGGCTGGCACCAAGTCCAAATGGAAGCTAGCCTCTGCCCCCTATACAGGTGGCACGCTATTTGGAGAAGGCCTGGACCTGGTCCTTATTGAAAATAAGGACAAAGTAAAGGTTTTTCCATCATTTAAGTGGGAAGATCGGCATTCCACATCTTACTACTTCAGGCCGTCCTTTCAGCCACCCAAATCAGAACTTTATCAGCACCAAAGGTTCTTCTCTCAGAAGTCTGATCACTAGTCAGAAAGGGTAAGGTTTTGCAACCAGCCCAGACAAAATCTCCAGGCCAAAAGGCCCTTTTGGATAGCAGGAAGTCACTCCTTTTGAAGACCACGAAGACTACCCATCAATCCTCCCATCAGCGGCCGATTGGCACTTTTTGTGCCAGTCGGCCTTGGGAGACAATAACAATGGATAATTGGGTCCTCAATAGTTGTGCCTCAATCTGGACTTTCTCTCCACATCCCCAAATCACTTTATTTGTTTCCCTGTCCCGAAGAACAACAGAAAGGCCTCATGGTGACCACCATCCAACACCTGTGGATATTCAGAACACAGAGGCTTTCTCAGAGAGCCAAATAGGACAGGGGTATTACTCCATTCTGTTTGTTGTTCCAAATAATTCAGCTGGTATGGGATGGAGAGCAATTTTTAATCTTAAAAAATTGAATCTCTATCTGGTCTACAAGAGGTTCAAAATGAATTCTCTCCAATCCATCCTGGAGGTTATTAGAGTGGGCTGGCCTCCATGTGCCGATTCTTCCAGCACATCACCAGTTTCTACATTTTTACTACAGAAGGAACCACTTCTAATACAGGGCATTACCCTTTGGCCTGGCATCTGCAACCCAATTCTTCACCAAGGTCCTGGCAGCACTGGCAGCATACCTCTGGTCAGTATGTGTACATCTGCAATGTTATTTGGACAACATATTTATCCAGGCATTCTTTCCCAGGACAACAGCAGAGGATTTACAAACAATGATCAAGACCTTGTAGGAGCATGGCTTCACTGTCAATTTCCAAAAAACCCTCATCTGGTTCTGGCCACATGGCTCTTAAACCAAAGAGTGGTGATCGCCACCAGATTGGGCCAAGTGTTCCTGTCACAGGGCCACCAGAACAGCTTAGTAGCTCTGGTACATTGGATACGAGAGGAGTGCATGGCCTCCATAGCCCTCTTATCCGGCTGCTGGGGAAATTGGTGTCATGCACCTAAATAGTTCCCTGGGCAAGACTGCATGCCAGGACCCTTCTCTGGTTTTTGTTCCCATACCAGCCGGCCAGCAGCAGCAACTCCCACACCAGGGTTTGAGTAGACCTAGTGGTGTTGCAGTCCCTCCAATGGTGGACATACCCAACCCTAGACAAGGGATGTGCCTTGAAAGAACCCAGCCAAATCGGAATTACATTGGACACCAGTCTCTTTAGCTGAGGTGCCCATCTCCAATCTCACATGGCTCAGGGGCATTGGACTCGGGGGAACCTCAACAACAACATAAATTGTCTGGAGCTTCAGGCAGCACATGTGGCTCTTTGACAGTTCAGGGACATAATCCAGGGATGATACATTCTGTTTCTCACTGACAATTTGACTACCAAAGCTCACATCAACTGTTAGGGGGGCACCCACTCCCTGGCTCTTATGGCAGAAGCAGGACAGTTGGGGATCTGGGCAGAGAAACATATTCTCTCCCTCAGAGAAGAACACATTGTGTGAGTAGAGAATGTGCAAGCAGACTGCCTCAGCAGGTCTACAATAGACCATTCTGTCTGGATGTTACATACATACAGAGAACTGTCTGAGAGGTTCGGTCAGCTGACTATGGATCTGTTTGCCTCCCCAATGAACACTCAATTGCCACGATATTTCACCAGATTTGCAACACCGGGAGCAGAAGGGACCAACACTCTTGGTCCAGCCCAGGAGACTGTTGCATGCCTTCTCCCCTTTCCCTCATTCCAGGGAAGGTATAGAAGACAGGGAAGAGATCCTGCTCCTTGCTTCCCACTGGCCCAGACGGCCGTGTTTTGTAGACCTGGTGCACCTTTTGATTTCCCAGCCCTGGAGGATTCCTCAGGAGAGAATCTTTCTCAGCCAGGGGCTTTTGGTCTATCTGGAGCTGCAGTGGCTCCAACTGACTCATCTGATATTTTAGAGGATCGTCTTCAGGAAGGACAATTACTCCTCCAGGTTAATAACAGACATTTCAGGCCTCAAGAAGGCCATCAAAAAACAGAATTTACAGTTCTACTTGGGAAGCATTTACTAGCTGGTGCCTTAAAGGGCACATTATTCCCTCTTCAGCATCAGTACCACAAGTGGTGGACTTTCTCCAGGAAGGACTAGACAGGGGTCTGTCGCACAACACCATCTTCAGGCAACTGGCATCCCTTTCAATGGTATTGGTGTGTGAGGAATATCTTTCTCACCATCCAGTTATTTGGAGATTTATTAAGGGGGAAGCAAACCTGAAACCACATGTGATTCACAGGTACTTGAAATTTATCTAAGGTCCTACAGGCCCTAACTTTTGCATCCCTTGAGCCTCTATGGACTGTGACCTTGACTTCCTGACCTTTAAGTTTGTGTTCCTTGTGGCTATCACCTCAGCCAGACACACATTGGAATTGACAGCTCTTCCAGTCAGAAAAAAACTTACATCTCTTTCATCAGAAGAGGGTGGTCCTCAGAATGGATCTCTCCTTCATCCTGAAGGGTCCAGGATATCATTTTGCCAGACTTCTGCCCAGGGTCCACTCATGCCCCAGACAAGAAATGGGATATACCTTGGATATAAGGAGGGCCCTCCAAACTTACAGCAGGAGGACATCTTCTACTAGGAAGAAGGAGGCACTGTTCATGTCTTTCCATCCTTTAACGAGGGGTGCCAAGATAACTCCTTTGACAATAGGCTTGTACTAAGGGCTTGTATAAATAAGGATTATGATGTAGAGGCCTTACTAGTTCCCAGGGAGGTGACTGCCCATTCTACAAGAAGTGTAGCCACAATGGAAGTGTGGGTGATGCAAGCGTCCATTAAATATATTTTCAGGGTGGCGACATGGGCTTCTCCCTTGCCCTTTGTTTGTCATTATAAGTTAGATGTTTTTGCTTCGGTGGAAGCATCCTTTGGACAGAGGGTCCTGCAAAGAGTGTACATGGATAGGGAGACTTCCGACCAAGCAGCGTCCCACCCTTAGATCTGCCGGCTTTGGTAAGTCCCATTTTTTGATTCTTCCAGGAGCTGTCAGGAGAAGGGGAGTTGGTTCTACCTGATTCAGCCTTTCTCTGAGTATGTCTGGGAGAGTCCAAACCCGCCCTGGCAAGTACTTGGTCTGGAGTCCAGGAGCTATCACTTACCACTGTTGAGATAGTCAGAGATATGTCCTTGCAAAAACTGGGCCAGACCAGTCAATCCATTCTTGGACTCTCCCAAAGCTACTCAGAGAAATGGTATATCATGTAAGATCAACACCCCTTTTCTTGGCAAGGAATTTTGAAATGGTTAACCTTGCCGCCTTCTCTGAGCTGAAAGAGAGTGACCAAGTCAAGGACACGAAGCTAGCTTCATACCAATGGTGGAGCTAGAACTCACAATTTCTTACTTTGTAACCTGATGTCAACACACCAAAGTGGATCTCTATATTAAAATATGTGGTACATATTTTCAAAGATATAAACACTGATACAATTCTCTTCTCCATAAAAAGAGAAGAGAATTCTATCAGGGTCTAGACTTCTGCTGGGTCTAGTGGCATGCCATAGACAATCAAATAGCTTTCTAGATTTGTAAACATAAGCAGATTTTGTAAATTGTGACATATTTGGAGTTTCGGATTTAAGTTCAATATTCCTTGAATAATAAAAAAGCAATATAACTGTTATGTCATCTGATTGGTTGGTGGAGTTTTTCTTATATTCTAGTGGGGGTAATTGGTTTGTATTCATTTGTTATTCTGGTGGGAGGTAATAGGCTTGTATTTGTTTGTTGATTAGGGTTAATTTCAATTATCCAACCAGTTATCTAACCAGTTTGCAGCTACAAACCAGCACTCCAAACTACCCACCAATCAGATGATACAAAATAACCAACCAACCGGATTTCAGCTACTAAACCAACATTCCAAACACACCTACCTATGTACATTTTAAAAAAGAATGGCAGTTGAAAAAGCTTACTTTGTTTTCTTCTCTCTGCTCACACAGACTTAAGCCTAAACCTAGGCCTAAAGAAGCAGACTAGGCCTGATGATGATGAATTCATCGAAACGTTGTCATAACACACCAAATCCTACACGGGAAAAAACCCGAAAATACCAAAACCCACATACTTATACTTGTGAAAATCTGTGAAAACACACACACACACACACATATTGTTTTCTCTGTTTAAGAGCTGTACTTTTCTAGTACGTCTTACTTTCTAGGTTACATTTTACTTATTAATTAACATTTCTTCATACCTAGATATCATAAGATAAGTAAAGTCCTGCTCCCTCAGTAGCTGAAAGGAAGCTCATAAGCATGCTCATAACTGTTCCACTTGCTCTTAGAAAATATTGAAAGTATTCTACCTGTGATTTCACACATAGTTCCTACTTAAATAATCTAGACTGGTCATTATCACTATAGCAACAAATTCCATATTTTTTTTCTAAATGTTCTGTAAATATAACCTGTAATCATGTAATTTCATAATACCCAGATTGTTTGGCTTCTTAGTCAACAATAAGGAATCACTTGCTTCTAATTGTATATGTACATTCCTATCTCAGTCAAATTTCTAAGATCAACACAAGTATTTCTAGAAACATCAGAATGTACCTTAACCAAGAAGACAACACACTTTCATATCTTAGTTTGTACTCCCTGTTGAAACTACTAATTGGTTTATATATTCTCAAACTTGCTACTATTATGTCATTCCATATTGAAAGCAATGAGACTATTGAAAGCAATGAGACATATTGAAAGCAAGAACGGTTACAGTAACTGAGTGTGGCTAGTTTAGTAAAGAGAAGGACCAGGGGAGACATGATATGTGTCTTCCAATACTTGAGGGGATGCCACAGATAGGAGGGAATCAAACTATTTTCCAAAGAACCTGAAGGCCAGATAACGAATAATGGATGGAAACTGACCAAGGAGAACTTGAAATGAGGAACTTTCTGACAGTGAGAACAGTCAACCAATAGAACAGCTTGCCTTTGGAAGTTGAGGGAGCTTCATCACTTGAGACTTTCAAGACATCATTTACTATTGGTTAGCTAACAGTTACCCCATCTGAGTCAACATTTCCATCCAATATTATCAAGACCACAGAATTTTCTATCTCCCATCTACTGGACATCTGGATTTCGTATATTGTATATATATATTACTCCAGAGTATATCTTCTACTTTTAAGTTCCTCTTGCTCATGCTGCTTTTAAGCTAGTCTGAGAAAATCCTGTCCAGATTACTTCAATAACATTTTACAATGCATTCAGTTTGGACTGTAGGCTAACACATTATTTCACTTGAATGTTAAGAAACTGAGGATGAAACCCATCTATCTCAAGTATCTGG
>JANHFP010005343.1:158465-176021 GCA_032468135.1 Calamaria suluensis
AGCAACACTAACCTACTTCCAGCTCCATTCTCTTTGTTGCCTGTGTGCATATTACTGCTTCCCTATCCATGAATGCCATGAGACTCAAGACGGGATTGTCACTTCTGGGCAGCTACTCTTGCCAATCTGTTTATTAATGTTATCTAATATGCAATATATACTTGAACTTAAACATAGAAATAAGATATGTCTTATTCCTAGATGCCTATAAAATAAGAGAGAAACATCACAAATAATTATAAAATAAACAAATGGATAATACATATGATTGCTAATGCAAAACTACTGATGCAAATAAAGAACCTCGGGTTTAAGTTCTATTATACAAAGCAGGTAATTGAGTTGAAGATGCCAGCGAGAAAGATATTTTTATTCATTTCTTAAGGTTGACGTTAAATTATAATATCAACAAGGCAGCATTTTCTGACATAGTTGTCAGTGGGCGGTTTGACTTCTATTTTTACTAAAAAATTAAAATTAATAATTGTCACTTGTGTTGTATAAAACAGAAAGCTGAAGAAAACATTTGGTACAGACCTGGCCAGCCAATTTAGAGATAAATAATTGTAATTGAAATTAAGTTTGATGGTGGTGATTGTCAAGTTCATAAATGAAAAGGCTACAGGACATCAAATCTAAATTCTTCTCAGTGATCCATAAAGATATTACATTATCCCCAAGGATCAATCCCCAGATAATTTTCAAAGTAATCTAGTATTTTAGACTTACTTCCGGGTTGGCGACAAGAGCAGACATGCTTGGGGTGGTGCCGCACCCTGCAGTCTGGTACCATTGCCCCGGTGGGCTCCCTTGGGAGCACAGGCGGTCTCTGGGAGACTGCCTGCCTTAAGGGCAGCTTAATTGACGATTGTCCAGCCTCGCCCTAGGAGCCTGGGGACATGAGCGCGGTGCCATGTTCTGGCGTTGCCTCTCCGAGCGTCCCAGGAGGCGATAGAGGCAAGAACGGAGCCGTGTGGGAGAGGAAGGAGAGAATGGATCCCTCCAGAAGGCGAAGTGGAGCAGCTTAAAGCAACGAAGACAGAAAAGGGAAAGTATAATTTTGCAGCTTCAACAATTTTTCTTTAAAGAGGAGGAGGGGTGGAGCCTTTCCCCCCACATCCAAACTTAAGCAAAGGGAAAAAAAACTTTGTACCCAAACTAGGCTGCTTTTTTTTTCTTTGATGGAACAACGTAAAATGTATTTATAAATATGACCTGATGCTCGCCTGAGGGGTTGGCTACACTCCCCCCCACTCCCCAGAGGGACGTGTGAAGATGGCCAACTTCCTGCTTCTTCATGAATATTGAACTGCATCACTTCCTGGCACAACTTCCTGGTTACGAACTGCTCAGCACAGCAAGGAAAGTAACTAACTTTGTGTTTGGGTGTGCCCTCTGCTGGAACTCTGGGACTCTCTCTCTCTTGATAAATTTGGTGAAGGTAATTAAAATATTCTTGTTTGTTTGACATTTGAACTTTTGGATGCTGGGACCTCCCAGGAAAAGCCTTTCTGCCTTTATAATCCACCCCATAACAGACTGAGAAAAAAGAACTTTTTATTGTGGGATTGTTGCAAGATTATTGAAATGCCATGAGGTCAAAAAGGAGCTGAAGCAATGGATATGCAAAAAGTGCCAAAAATATTTGAAAAACTTCAGCTGGGACAGAGTGATATGAAACAAGGACAGAAGGATATAAAACAAGAAATGGCAGACATGAAAGAAGACTTCAAAAAAGACCTTTCAGCATTTAAGACTGATTTTAAAAATGTACAACAATTAGCAGAGGCAAATAAGCAAAGAGTGGAAGAGTGGAGGGTTTGGAGAGGGAGGTGTGGGGTATTCAAAACAATAAACAATATTTTGAAAATGCAATTTTAAATTTGGAATTAGAGAGAACATATTTCTTCTTTAGATTTCAAAATATAGAAGAAGAAGCAGGTGAAGATCTTAAAAATATAATGAGTTCAATGTTGGCAGAATTTACTGGGAAAGAAAAAGATTGTATTTGGTGGGACATTGACCAGATATATAGGGTAAATTCATATTATGCTAAAACGCACAAAGTTCCTAGAGAAATACATGTGAACGTTTTGAGGAGATACAAGGGATGAGATACTCAGAGTGCAAAAGGGGTGGCACTAAAATACAGAGGCAAAGAAATAACAATTCTTAAACAGATTCCAAAAAAGATACGTGATATAAGATGTAAATATTTTTTTTATCTAACAAACTGTATCTTAAAGGAATCATGTTTAGATGGCTGATGCTGGAAGGACTACTAATCTTCTGGGAAGGGAACAAAATTAAAATTAATGCTACTACAGAGGCTGAGGCCTTTTTGAAACAGCATAATGCCCTACTAGAGGAGGAGGCTGCAGGAGCCGCGGGAGGAGGAGATGTAGATAAACAAGCAGCTAAGGACAGGGAGGAGGCCAGGCCTGTCTCGGGGATGGGGGGGAGTTTTGTTAATTTGTTACATTAAAAAATTCCTTCTTATTTCGCGTACCTTTTTAGGAATCTGTTTAAGAATAGTTATTTCCTTGCCTCTGTATCTTAGCGCCCCCCTCCTCTGGACTCTGAGTATTTCATCCCTTGTATCCAATCTCAAAAAATTTACATGTATTTCTCTAGGAATGTTGTGTGTTTTAGCATAATATGAGTTTACCCTGTAAACCTGATCAATGTCCCATCTAAGACGCTCTTTTTCTTTCCCTGTAAATTCTGCCAATATTGTACACATTATGTTTCTAAGATCTTCTCCTTCTTCTTATTCAATGTTCTGAAATCTGAGAAAGAAATATGTTTTTTCTAATTGCATATTTAAAATTACATTTTCCAAATTTTGTTTTCCCCTCTGAATGCCCCGTACCTCCCCTTCCAACTCCTCCACTCTCTGCTTATTTTTCTCAGCTAGTTGTACATTTCTTAAGTCTTTTAAAAAACTGCAAGGCCTTTTTTAATATCTTCCTTCATATCAACCATTTCTTTTCTCATTGTCACTTGCATGTCTGTCTATCCTTGTTTCATCTCAGTTTGTCCCAGCTGCAACTTTTCCAACATTTCTGTAATTTTATCCATTTTTCCTGCACCGGGTTCTTTCTGACCTCGAGGCATTCCAAAGTCTTTGCAGAGATCTTTCCAAGTCACAATTGAATAAATTGCAGAGGTAAAAGGGTTTTCACAAGGAAGTCCCGGCATCCAAAGGAGAAAATCCAACAATATTCTTTACAGGTAGAAATCGGGATGCCTTCTGCATTGGGGATATTTTCTTTGTTGGAACTGCAATTGGATCCTGGTGAAGGGTTGGCTGCCCCCCCTCCCCAGGATTAGGCAATGGCCGACTTCCTCCTTCTTCATTGATATTTGAATGCACCACTTTCTGACTTTTCTTCCTGGTTGTGGAAGGAATGGCACACTCTAGGAATTTGACTCATTGCTTCTGGTGGTGCTCCCCCTGGTGGTGGCAGTCAGAATTTTTACTACCCGTTCTCCAAACTACTCAAAATTTCCGCTACCAGTTCTCCAGAACTGGTCAGAATGTGCTGAAACCCATCACTGATATAGACATACCTGGCATTTCCCAGGAATGTTTGGAGTCCTGGTAACCCAGCCAGCGAATCAAGTACTACATGCCTTTACCCCTTTGCTTAAAGTTCAAACTCTCTTTTGCTTAGATCATTGGTTGTGCATGCTCCAAGCACAGGTTTCTAGAAGCTCATCATTGATTAGCAAGGAACAGTGAAAAACTGAGTGGACTTTTATGGAATGTGGCAATTGTAAGTGAAAGGTCACAGGATTAATCTACTGAAGCACCTTAAAAGGACCTACACGCCTCACATTAAGTTTCTTAGAGGACCTAGTAGAGACCAGGAATTTGGTAGAAATCCACACTTGGTCCTCTTTAGCTACTGATGTCACTTCTTATAGGACTCTTTAGCTTGCTGCACCTGCTGTTTCAACAGGGCTTGGGCAGCCAGCTGTTCTTGCAAAAAATCCACTTCCTCAAGGACAGAGCTATTTTCCTTGAAGCTGCCAGTAAGACCTTTGGGTGTTTGCCATACAAAGCTTGGAAGGGACTTATAGCAATTGATCTAAATAAAATCAAAGGGATCATTTTATAGGAAATTTCTGCTAGGGGAAGCCAGTTATCTTAGCTTTAGATCAGAGGTGAAATGCTCCCAGTTTGGACTGGTTTGGCCTATCCAGTAGCAATGACAATGGTTGATTCGGAAAACCAGTAGTAAAAATCCCTGACCCCACTCCCTCCTTGTGATTGTCAGAGCCAACAGCTGAGCTGATGGTGGGAGGCTTTTTTTACTACCTATTCACTGGAACTGCTAGAAAAAAAAACTTTTAAAAGGTTAAAAAATCATAGCTGATCATCGGACCATTTTTTCACTATCTATTGGGGCTCTGTTTTTGCTTCCAGGCTTCCCTAAAGCCTGCTAGGGCAAAATCGGGGGTGGGGTGGGGTCTGCAAAGAAAGGAAGAATGAGTACATATATAATGTATAAATCAATGCTCTGTGCTTATATTTTTTTTCAGGGACATTTGTCCTTGTTGCCAATGTTATTTGCACTGGTTCTCTCCCACAACTCTGTCCCTGCTGGCATCAGTTGGGAAAAAGCTGAATAGCAAGACTTTGAGGTCAGCCCTCTCTGCTTCAAATCTCTTCCAGGCGTGGTGCTCACAGAAAGTTGGTAGATTTGGTCCAAATTCTGTGGAAATCTTTGTTTCATGAGTTCATTACAAATTTGACCATTCAATACAAAACTGAGCAATTAGGCTGGCTCCTTCCAATCTAGTCTGTACTAATTTATTTGATTTTTGCTTTGTTTGCTTTAACACTGTTTAAGATGATGGATCCGGTGTATGGCTGTCAACTACTCTTATATAATATCCAAAGGACCTTCTGAAGTTGACCATAAATTTTTGATAATTATTTAAATTGGGTCGTTGTTTTCAATGATTGGAAGTTCTCATTGAGCCGCTGGTGCTGTTAGCACACTCAACACAAATGACATCTGTGAGAAGTCAATTGGGAAGTTTGCTGCACAATTTTCAATCAACAGCACACTGCACTATGAAATTTTCCACCTTTTCTTATTGTGCTGCAAATCTTTCTGGTAATCTTGCATGGCTTTTCTGCACCATTGGTTGCACAACTGGAGCAGTGGGTGATGCCAGAGCAGTTGGGGTTACTTGCTATGCCAGATTCTGTATCTGTTGTACTAGTTAAAGTACTGTTACTGTCAAATAGTGCATTTCATTTTTTATACTTTACTTCATCCTGATATAATAGTATAGTGTTCAGTATTCCTTGGTCAGCAGTTGTTCCTAATTGAGAATCAGTTGCTATTCAAGTAGATTTTTTTTTAGCTCTGCAGAAAAAAGTTTGAAAAAACTAATGTTGCATACAGACAATCAGATCCACATGTAAACGTTCTAATACTGCTTTATTGCTCAATTATATACACAGAAATCTTCTCAAATAAACAATCTGCACCTGTGTAGAACTAGATATGATTCAACAGCATTCATTGGGGGATTGGAATATGTATTCTTTGACAACGCAGAGACTCTGAACTAATTTCTTGCTTGACTCCTCCCCCCTGACTCTGCCTGTTACAGACACCACCTGAAACACAATCATGTGACTGCAGAGATGCTGTAGCAGCTATAAATATGAGGACCTCCTCCCTTGTTCAGTGTTGATGTAATTTTAAATCATTGCTAACTAATTAAGCAAGAACTACCTGGATTATTGAGTTACAGTCCATTGAAGTATAGGTTATTAACTCAGGAGTATTTGAGAGCTACTTCTGCCTTTAAAAATGTTTTGGGAAAATGTGTTTGCGTGATTAAGGACAGTATGGAAGAAAGTTATATATTTTGTTAATATCCCAATTGATATTGTTGTCTTCTGATTTTGTCCAGCAGAATTTTAACCAGTCCTATAGGAACATTTTTTTAAGTCACCACTACACAAAACATAAACTAATAGAAAACAAAGAAACCATAAGAGTGGACATTGTAATATAAGATAATGTCCCCTGTTTGAATCCTCTTTCTTTTTTCTTTTTTCTGCAGATTTTCTCCATACTACATCTTCTGGCTATATCTTCTAGTGATGGTGCTAGCTAGAATTCCACCCATGGCAGTCTATGGTGGACGTAAGCAATCTTTAGGAAAAGTGAAATAGGATGAGAGTAAAGTGGGAAGACACCAGAGTGTCTTGGTTGTAGCAAGCATGGAAATAAGGTAGAAATTCTAGCCATGGATGGATTAGAAATTTTGGATATAACATTAATTTAGACCAATGGAATAGACCAGTGATGGCTAACTTTTTTGCCATCGAGTGCCAAAAAGGGGAGAGCACGGCAGGGAGGTGTTACCTGCGTGCCCACACTCATAATTCTATGCACTACTCCAATTACTCCATCCCTATGCTCACATGCCCACCAATATGGCTCCGTATGCCACCTGTGGCATGCGTGTCATAGGTTCGCCATCATGGGGATAGACTATGGAATACCAACTACAAACTCACATTGTCAGCTGCCTACAAGGAAAATTTATACAAGGTTTTTTACAGATGGTACCTCCCACCAGCGAGATTAGCCAAAATGTTTAAAAACACTCCACCTAATTGTTGGAGATGTGGCCATTCACAAGGAACTTTTTACCACATGTGGTGGACCTTCCCCATAATCAAAAAGCTATGGAATAAGATCCACATATGGCTTGAACAAATTACTGGCCGAAAAGTTTTAAAAAAAACAGAACCATTCTTATTGGGGATTCCTGGAGAAGAAGACATATTATTTGACCACACATATCCTTACAGCAACACAGATCATGTTGATTCAGAAGATTTATCAATGTGCCAAAAACGATAGACTTTCTATGAGATTAAAAGAAAAAGAAGATTCAGACTATTACCATATGTGGGATGGTTGGTACAATTGGATTAGAAACAAGTTCAAAACTGAAATAGAATAATTTATTTAAACAATAAAATACAATTAGTTTGGATTAATTTAGAATATTTACAATACTTAATGAAGATTAATCTACCAATGTCAATGTTGGAATAACTAATTAAATTCTTTTCTTTTAATTAAATAATATTTTACTGCTATTAGAATAAATCTATATATTTTTATGTTTTATGTTTTTGTGTTATTTTGTATTTTTGTGGTGTGTATTTGTTTGTTTTTCTTTTGTGTATTTAATAAAATTAATAAAGATTATTTTTTTAAAAAAAGTCTCATAGGGACAGAAGTAGAGTATATGTTTCAAAGCCATAGTTTGGACTTTGAAGAGTTATTAATGAAACTTATGAATACTTCAGTCATAAACTAAATATAGTTTTATAAATCCCATGCAGAAATGCTATGTATATGTATATCAAGGAAGCCAAACTGATATAGTGGTTAAGACATTCAGGGGAAGAATGTGATTTCCAGTCTGCCTTAGGTACAAAGGGTCTTAGGGCACTCACTTTTCTTTCAGCCCTAAGAAGGCAGCAGTAGCAAACCAATTCTCATAAACTTTGCCAAGAAAACTGGAGAGACCTGTTCAGGCAGAGTCTGTTCAAACATGATTGAGTGGAAGAAGAAAAAATATATACCCAAATGTATATGTACCTAGCCAAATTCATATGTACCTAACACAGAGTATATAAATACTATGACCATACATTTGATAATTACATAATTTTAAACCATCTATAGTAACTTCAAATCTTTTTCATCTTATGGAAATATATTCCTATTCTTTTTTCAATTGATTGCTATTATACCTTTCCTTTAAGAGTTAATTTAAGTGCCTTCCCCCATTAAAGTTACTTATGAACAGTATCTATTTGTAAGATGTTTTTTTCTGAACAAAGGTAGCCTAATTTGTTAACAGTTAACTGAACACTTTAAAAAGGGTAGTCCAAAAGCCTAGATACTCTAAGGGTTATCAATATTATTTAAAGTTATGCCTAATTTTGAGAAAGGGTTGTTTTGTAAAGGTATACACATAGTACAAACTCTCCTATACAGCGCTATAAAATGTTTTGCTTGGCTCTCTATTTTTCTTGGCCCTATCACCTTCCAAAGTGTACTCTAATTTACTACTGCTGCCAGCCAGAGCTTAAATTACATGAGAATTGGAGCATGCATCGCTCCTTTACTTTGTTACTGCTTTCTTATCTACTGGTTTTAAAAGGCATGATTTGGTTGAACTCATGAGAAATGAAGGTCACAAGGTGAAACTTATGGTTTTAATTATGGTCACCGAAGCATTTCTCTGTAATTTTCTCTATAATTTAAGCATTGTAGTATTCTACTAGCTTTGTTCTCTTCTACTTACTCACTCACTCCTTTCTGGCGTATTCAAGCAAACATTGCTTGATCCACGTCCTTTCCATATTGTACCTAAAACTATAATACTTGGGGGGAACGCTTCAATCATTAGGGTCTTCTGCTGTCAGATATAATTGATCTAAATTTCACTAAAATAATAGTTTAATAATATGTTGCCCAATTCATCTTTTTTTTTTCTTAAGAACCTATTTTGAATTTGTTGGGTTTCACTATGTTTTACTCACAGTTCTGTCTATGTAGCATTTAATGGTTGGATCAGAAACTACAAAGGGACCTGATGATACCAATTTTAGAGAACAGAAAGGATACAAAATAAAATGGAAGGTATATTTGTAAGAAATTACTTAAAGTGACAAGAATGAAGTTATCTTTTCTTTCTTTAAATATTTACTCTTTGGATTCTTTTACAGCAGTAAAAAGTGTAAATTCTTAAGCTAGTTCTAAAAGCACTAATATACCTTTGTTAGTGAACAGTTTTAATGCAGTTCAAAAATAGAACCTGATACTAATGTAATTCTGGTTTATGGAAAGAATCAGAATTATTTTTCAGTTTGAAAATCCTAATCCTGTCATTAGTTAAAATGGATAAAATAACTGTATTTGACTGGAAATACGCACCATGGGGCTGGATCATGAGAAGATAAACCTGTATTTGATTATAATATTTCACTACTGTCTATTAAATAGAGTGCTAAATGATAAGTGTGAGAAACTAATGTCTGGACTAGCCCATAAAAGAACTGGTCGTCTTCAGCTGTAAAATATTACAGTGGAATCTAGTAATTAAGTGAACGGTATGATGAAAGACTTAAGGAGTCATGATGTGTACTCTGCAAGGTACAGCAATTCTAGCATTGTTATAATGACTGCCTCAGGATGAGTCAGAAACCAGGTATGTGTAGTTGGATGCATGAACTGTTGTTAATGGTTTTACACTTTAGTCATCTTCCACATGGGTGGTAAATTCAAGAGGTATACAGTTTCAGTCCTTTAAATCAGATAATGTTGGATGTCATTTAAAAACTGGTATTTTTAAAAACAAATCTATTTTGTATCTAGTATTTTTAAAACTGAGATGTTAAATAATGTAACTAGATTTGATCAAGTAAAATTTAACCTGAACATATTTAAGGTGTTGATTGAATAATATCCAACACTAAGTTAATAAAATTTATGTTCCATTGAAATAAAACTTAATATGTGTGGGTTTTTTTCTTTCCAATTTGTAATTTATATAATTAAAAGTGTAAACCTTTTTATGGTTCTGCAAATACTTATAAAGGATCTTAATAAGGTCATTTTTAAGTATTTAATAAAACCAACATAATGTTCAATAGCTTATTTCAGGGTAAATAGCCAAAGGTTTACAAGCAACCAAACTTGGGTTCTGGATTACCACCAGTAGCTGCCTATATTTTTGCAGCCCTGGTATGGTATCACTAATCATTGGATTTCTTACCAAGCTTTGGTCTTGGAATAATCAATTCAGTTTTCAAAGAGTGATTATCTTTACTACCCAAATATGGGAAAATATATATAAGAATGCAGTGAAAAAGAATAAAATTCTGAAACTTCTTAACACAAGAAGTGATTCTATGCATACTTATCTGTGAATGATTTTCACTGAAACAGTTACTTTTTAATTCTGAAGAAATTGGTCTATATTGGATTGCTAGAAACATTTTTGGTTCAATAGGCTATCACTAAAATTGATTCACTTAAGAGTCAAATTATTCAACATAATGCAAGTATAGATTTGGCAGAAGGTCCCTGAATATTTGAAAAAAATATAGAAAATCATCCTGAAGCTTATGATAATATAAATATATGAATGTTGCTTCCCTTTAGTGTTGTGTGAATACACATTAGTCAAAGAGAGCTATCTTTAATTTTTGAAGTAAACTTATTCATGTTTGAAATCTGGACTGGAGACTGTCCTAACCTGCTAGAAGAGGCACTTGCAATTTTTATTCAATTTACTTATGATTTCTCATTAGGTTGCACAATTTTATATTATTCTGTTGCAACAACTTGGCTTCTGGGTTAGATAGCTATTTACTCTGAGGTCTTATATATTTCTGCAGAATTTATTAACAATTTCACAATAATAGAGCATACTTGTTATGTGTAAACTAAGCCTTAAAAGTTAATATCTCTACAGTTATTAAAATAGCATGTAATTATATGTTTATATGTTATATAAATAAATAAATCAACATTAGTGCAATCTGTGCCACCTGCTGCCTTCCACGTTTCTTTTATCTTGACTGACAAAATATTTTTGGGATTATTCTTTTAATTAAAATCAATTAATAAAATAAAAGCAGGAATCCTGCAAAGCAAAATAAAAATCCTAATCATCTTTATTTTAAAGAATAACATTAAACATTCTATTTCTACTATTTAGAATTAGAACATGAAAATTATTGATGTTGTCATCGAAACTTATTTTTAAAAGGATGATTATCCATAACAAAGAGCACAAACAGCAATAGAAAAGTCAGCTAGAATAGTGGAGGACAAAATAGAGGACAGAATAGTGGAGGACTGGAAGAACTGTCAAAAAAGTTACCTTCTGGTAAATTACAACACTTAGTGATATCTACAGTGTGATAATCATTTTAGAAATCAGAAGAAACCCTAGAAGTCATTTAGTGTAGGTGTCATTTTGCTGTCTCCAAATTTTAAATGTGCTCAGTAGCATATGAAATGTGATATAATTCTATCCTTATGCGTGGTACAGAAACATAATTTGTCATTTTTTTTTCTATTTTACATATTTATGTATTAAGTGAATGTATTTTTTCCTATAACTATTGTATTTTATACTACTCTTATTTTAAATTGTTTGTATAGGATTTTATTGGTAATACATGTTTCGACCTTGTACATTGATGTAGCCTACAGGTTAATCAATTAATCAATAATAATAAAATATACAAATCAATAAAATTTGATTCAAGAAATGGCTGAAAATTCAGGAAATCATAGTTCCCCAACTAGAAAGCATTAGGTTGAAGGATACAATCTAGTAATTAGTAGGGTTTGTTAGTGAAATGGATTTTTCCCAGTTTTGTATAATATTATAAAATTTTTGTCTGTAAAATATAAACGTCTATGAAATATGTTCACCTCTGGTTTGTGGCAATCATTGCAATTTCTTTTTCCCCCAGCCAAGGTTTAATATGAACCAGAAAGGAAACATACTACATTGTATCACACCTACTTACTCACCAACCTTTTTAATACCGTCTTCTATATTTTCTGATGTGTGGAAACTGATGCTTCCCAGCCACTAGAGACACTGACAAATGTAATTTTGTCAGAAATTTTGTGAGAAGTCATGTCTATAAAGAAGCACAATACGATTCAAAATGGACTCACAATCAGGGTTGAAAGTAATAAAGTGATTTTCTAATCTTAGAGAACATTATCAAATCTAATTATGAATTTAAAGGATGTTAATCCATCATCATTTATATATCAAAGAATATGTATCTAATTAAACCATAATTCATTAACATTCATCTTATAAATAATGATGTTTAAAAGAGCCCCAGAGTAAAACAGTGCTGTTTAGCAATCTTATATCATATCTTCCAATTTGATTTACAATAGATTAAGTGAATGAGTGGGTCTTTGTTCAATAATAACAACTTGCAATTTTAGTAGCGGTCAACTTCAGTACATAGGCAATGGTAATTTGCTTCAGATTTGACTGATCATTTCAAATCCTTATGAAGCATAACAATGCTCTCTTTTGAGTTAGGGTATGTGTTTTGTTTTGGTCTGTGGAATGAAGCAGGGGTGAAATGCTACCGGTTCACACCGGTTCGGGAAAACTGTAATAAAAGCTACCTATTTAGGTGAATTGGTAGTAAAAAAAAAAGCTACTGGTTTGTTCGAAGTGGTAATTCTGATGATCAGCTGTGCCATACGGTATATATTTGCCATATTTGATAGAAAGCAGGAAACTACTGTTCCTCCCCTCTCTGTTTTTCAGTACTTTCCTTGGATAATCCAAGCATAATTTATTCCTTAGTCTATCTATAGAGACTGAGTGTAGATCTATTCCTCTTTTTTTCCTCTTGTTTACGCCCCTTAAGCTTGCACATCCTCAGTTTGATTTCACTCAGTCTAGCATAGAGATGTTTTTTTTCCATTGCTTAAGGCAGCTTTGCTTAAGGCAACTTTGTTCTTTAGCTTAATTCTTCAAACAGCTCCCTTTTCCACATGCAGAGCGTGTTTGGTATGCACTGTGTATGCATGCAGCATGTGTTTGGTGTGTACCGCATGTGTGCAGTTGGCGTGCACTGCATGTGCGCAGCATGCATTTGGTATGTACTGTGCATGCACATGTGCAGCCTGTCTGACACGCACTACACATGTGCGAGCAGCATACCTATGGCAACCTGTGGAGGATTTCATCACTGGAATGAAGCCATTCTGTTTTTAGTATAGCAACACTAGCCTTCTGGTAGTAAGCTCTTCCTCATTAGTGATTTCTAGTATTACAACATTGTAGCCAATATGCCCATTTTCATTACTGTTTATTTGCAGTCTTATTTAGACTATGCTTGCAGAATTAGAAATCATAGTGAGGAAATTGCCACCAGCAAAAGAATAGTATCTCTTCATCATTTATGCTTAGGATTTTGCTAGCATGGCATCTTTCTGTATAATTGATCATTTTAAGCAGCAATATTATACCTATTGACTTGAATGTCAACATCCAATAACTTACTAAGTTTTCTTGGGAATTTATGAATAAATGTTTCTATGATTGCACTGTTGGGGGTGCAATATAAAACTTTTAGGTTTCATAAGAACAAATCTTGCCTTCATTTCTTATTGTTTTGTTGCTTTTTAGAGAGTTCTACATCTGGTTAAAAACCTACTGTAATATGGTGGAGGTCTTTCTTTTCTTGATATTTATTAGTCCAGATCGCGATGTTGCTTTATATGGAAGGGGGGGGGGAGGAGGTCTAATTCAGCTTTGAAAATAAAAGGGTTACAATTTTTACCCGGGTGGATTTTTTGAACTCCTTAACTGGGATATTCCATTTACCGTACGGCACCGGGCAAATAATAGTACACCAAAAAAAAAAAAAATGGTTTCTTCCGAGCCAGTCGAGGTATCCCCAAACGTGTAGCCCTTTGTTATCCAATTACAGGAAAAGAAAGTTTTTAACCCTCCGTCTTCCGATTAGGTGGGCTTTAGCACACTGTAATAAGCCGAAGGGGAGAAATGTTGCGCCGTTCAAGGTGCGTTTGAAATGTATTTCAGAACAATTCGGGAAGTACGGTGCCTTTAAGGTGTCCCGAAGCAGTCTCAGACCTGCAAGCAGCAAGGCAGGAGGAACCACTGGGCGCTTCGCCGCACGCATGCCTTAACGTGATGCCTGAAACTTCAAGCGTAAAAAGGTTTCCACCAGGCCCCTGAGAGTGGCGGTGTGGAACTACATTCTTTCTCTGCCAGGGGCTGGCTTGAAAACGAAGAGGAGGGAGGAGGAGGAGGGAAAGGCGGCGGCTCTTGGAACTTTTGCCTGGGCTGTCTCTCTCGCTTTTGTGTCCATCTTCGGTTGAGTAATAAGGAGAGTCCCGGACAGGCTCTTAATTGAGCGGCTGGAGCTAAGCGGTGGCGGACTCGAGGACCAGCTCCGACGTCGTGGCTGCTATGAGGCTGCTTTGTTTCGCGGTCCAGGAGGCTCTTTGCCTCAAGTGATGGGACCCACCGCGATCGCTCCTGCTCCTGCTAGAGCAACGGTTGTAGCGCGTGTTCTTTCCGCCCGGCGGCACAGCCAGCAACTCTTCGTCAGGAGCGGCCGTGGCCGCGGACCGGTCTCCGCTACCCGTTTTCTGAGCGTCCCGTCGTGAGAGACCACGGGGACAGGCGCCGTACTCTCAGGGCCGCTGGCGACCCGGCTGGCTTTCTGCTTCTACCAGCGGAGCGAGTGGTCCCGCAGCGCGGCCGGGGAAGCCCTCTTTCGGGATAACCTGGAGGACAAGGGAAAACAAAGGTTTTTGGGCTGCTGAACTCTTTTTTTCTTCTTCTTCGCCGTTCTGATAATAGAAGCTCCGAGTTGAGAAGCCGGGACAATACTCCTCAAATCGATTTTAGGGAGGATTTAGGACACCGCTGCTTTTTACCTTAAGCTGATTTTGGATTTACAAATTGGAAAAGTGTTGGAAGCTTTTGGAAAAGTCTTCCCTCTCCCCCCCTCTTTACTATCAGCTTTCCCGTTTGGCATGAGACTATCGACAGGCTCCACCACCTGGAGACAATGTTTGCAGAGTTTGTTCATGTCTATCTCTTTGGATTGATATGTCTTTCTTCAGGTAATTCTGCTCCCTATATGATTCTTTTAAATCCTCCACAGGTTAAGTTTTCTCCTGCCTGTTTTCAATTGGGAAAAACCAGGCAATATAAAAAAAAACATTTTGATTGGTACATATAAGTAGAACCTGATGCAACCTTTTGAATCTGGAAACTATGGGTGATTTATGAAAGTATTTCATTGTAATCTTCAGATTGTCCATTAGTGAGCATTTTAAAGTTTTAACAATGTTACATGATCTATGCAGCTTCAATTCACCAAGATTTTCTCACTCTTTTCCTGATTGAGATAACTTTCAGTCTACTAGGGTAACTATTTTCTTTCCTTCTCTTCCCAGCCCACATAGGTAGGCTCATGGTCACCCATGTTTGGAAATAAAGGTAGGCATTTGGTACCAGAAGAACTGGTTTAGTACCTTTGCACTGGGCAGCCCAGTCTGGATACTAAATAAGCATCTAGGAGGTTGGCCAAGTTCTAGGCCTATTCTTAATTGCAAAAGTCTTCAGGATTTTAGTGCTACTGTCCTATCCTCTGGCTATTCAATCAGGTCTTCTATTATAGGAATGTATGCAGTAATGTTTAAAACATGCTTATGGTCCCTTTCTACAGAAGAATAAAAAGTTGGTGTGTATCTTGCAGCATAAACTATTATTATTTGTATTCCTCCCCACCCACCCCAGCTCCATCTTGCCTATATCAGTCACTGATTAGTGAAGGCACAGTTTTATGAATGCAAAGGCTATAATTAAAGTAGGCATAAAAACCTTACAACTCTTTTCCTTGCTGCCATGATATAAGTGGCTGTAAATTAGATTCAGAAATTTTAAAGTGGAAGGAAAAAAATATTGAAGGAGGCAACAGGATTATTGTAATGGATGAAGACAAGTGATCTCACTAGATGGATATGTATGTGTATGTGCATCTGTGTGTTTATGTCTATATGCATACATGTAACACTATATGGGTGCAAGTTTAATTACATTAATTTAGTTTACTGCTAAATAAAAGGACAATTCAGTCCTACAGCAGTATGATTGTGAATTACCAGCATTTGAAAGAAGTGGGATTTCTAAAGAATTTGTGCTTAGAATCAAATCCATCTTAGCAACATAGGCTGTGAGTGTTCACAGAACCATGTGTACGTTAATATGTTTGTCTGAAAGTATTGTAACTCTGCATAGATTTAAAGCTTATTTTTATATCTGTGTGGGACGGTCCTCTTTTAAGCAAATTGGAACCTTTGTGGAGATTTACCATATTCATTTGTAGGTGTGCAGTTACTTTGAAAGAATATATAAAATGGCCTAGTGTATGAATAGTCAGAATCTTGACTCTTACATCAGTGAGGAATTTTTCATTTTGCTACCAGTTCTGTGGGCGTGATGTGGCTTGGCTTGGTGCACATGGCAGGGGAAGGATACTGCAAAATCTCCATTCCTGCCACACTCCAGGGAAGGAAACTGCAAAATTTCTATTCTGTCACGACTCCTGGGGGAAGAGTATTGCAAAATTTCCATTCTCCAGCGACTCCTAGGGGAAGAATATTGCAAAATTTCCATTCCCACCCCACTCTGGGGTCAGCCAGAGGTGGCATTTGCTGGTTCTCTGAACTACTCAAAATTTACGCTACCGGTTCTCCAAACTACTGAAAATTTATGCTACCAGTTCTCCAGAGCCTGTCAGAACCTGCTGGATTTCACCCCTATCTTGCATGTATCACCATAGTGTAGTGGTGTAATGAATCAGGCTAGAAACCTGGAAAGTATGAGTTCTAGTCCGCCTTATACATGAAAGATGGCTAGGCAGCTCCCTCTCTCTCCCTCAGCCCAATTCATTTCACAAAGTTGATGTGGAGAAATAGGAGAAGGTGAGTATCGGATATGTTTGCTGTTTTGAGTTATGTGTAAAAATATTAAAAGCTGGATAAAAAAAAACTCTAAATAAATTACCTGAAGTATTGTAACTCTGCATAGATTTAAAGCTTATTATTTTATATCTGTGAAGGATGGTCCTCCCATGGATTTCTGCCTCTGGCAGCCTGAGAAGTGTTAAATAATTCAGTTTGACGATAAAAAGAGTGTTATAATCCCATGAAAGCTATTCACTTGATCAAATATGAGAACAGTCAAGAGAGAAAATGAACCATTTTTCACATGCACAATAGGAGATAACCCATACGATAGAGTTACTGTTTCATGGGGCAGCTGACTGCTGCTCTGTAAGAACAGGACAGGACAGGTGATTAGTTGAATCTTTCTTTTCCCTGAAATTCTTCAGTAACATGGCTTAGGGAATTTCCATTATTTAATGGAATGTTTTTTACTGCAAGATTGAATATAAATCAGTCCCGAAGAAAAAGTAGATTGGCTTGGCTCTTTGATTCAGATGGGGCAGTTTAAATTATAGTAAAAGTCTCATTGTGATCAGAGTGGGGGTTGGTTGTTTTAGGGTTTTTTGCCTTTTTTCAGGTTTATATGTAAATTACAAATAAATTATGGTTAAGAATAAAAAAGTTTCATTAAAATGATATGAAGATTCTAGGTTATTAATCATTTTTATTTTTAAAAAGTTGATCAGCATTCGAAATTCTATAGACAGTATAGTGTTCCATCAAAATGGCATAGTTGTTTAATTTTAAAAAGCTTTCCAGCTTTTTAATCCTACTTTATAGAAATTTTATGAGATATTATGGTGACATTTGCTTTTTATGTGTTTCAAAATACAGATTGATATAGCTAGCTGAATGTATAGATAGTTTAGGATCCTGCATAGCTAATGGATAACTAATGGATAATTGAAAGGTTCATATTTATCCTGTAGTTCCCATATAGTAAATGCCA
>JANHFP010005343.1:196018-207699 GCA_032468135.1 Calamaria suluensis
CTTTCAGCCAGGATTTCAGGCAAGATGGTCTTGTCTCTTGTATGCAATGTATCTTCATGATCTTGAAGCATCAGTTACTCCTGCCACAGCTATTACCTCTTTTATTCTGAGCAATTCCTCTTTTTCTATTTTGGATTGTGAATCCTCACTGGTGATATTTCCCTCACATTAGTTTCAAGGGCCTTTTGGGCCTTATATCTGGCTCTTTTCCCAGGCTATGGGCTGGGATGATCAGAGCCCCTGCTGAGTGAATGGTAATTTACATGTTGATTGGAATTGCCATCTGTTTGCTGTTTATGAGGATTGTTATTTTTATATTTCAACCTAAATTGATTGATTGGATGAATAAAAATAATAAAATAGCTGTATATTTACATCTAAACATGAATGTTTGCATACCATATTAGGTTTAATATGGGCAAAATGAAAATCGTGATGGATCCCAACTGCTTTTCTCCTCAACACTTTTTCTAGTATTGTTCAGTAGCTTTTTTTCTCACAAGTCTGGGACTTAAGAGAGGTTTACAGCTTCAGGATGGGGAGATCTGACTTGCCCTGAAAATTAACATTATGAGCTGTTAACCAGTATATTATGAAACATCTAACAAGATTAATCTTTAGAAAAGATAAGAAAAATTGGAGCAAAATTGTCATAGGAAAAACCAATAATATAATATTAAGAATATAACAGATAGTCCTTGGCTTACCAAATCCACAAGTTCCTTGCCAAATGACACCATGAATTAAAACATCATGTGACTATACCCAACTTACAATATCAGTTTCAGCTATAGTCATTAAGTGACTCACCTATGTTGTTAAATGTATCCATCTCTATTTTAAAATAAATGAAATAATGAATAATTAAGTCAAAAGTAAATGTAATAAAATAAATAAAATATTATTCAGTTAAATGTTATGGAGAAGTAGTAGGTAAACAAAAGATCATCTCTGCTTGTGCAGTTTACATTCCAGGTTCCTCAGTGACAATGAAAGTTTAAAAGTATTTTTGTTAGACTGTTCATTTAGATTATAGACTCCATTAGAGAATAATCTTGTTGATTTACCCGCAGAAGGGTCACACCTTTTATTCTTTAGTACCTCATTAACCTGGAGTTTTCTAATGCTTCTTGAATGTTGGGAATGTTAACTTTAAAGTTTCACTATGACTGAGGTTGGCCACATTCCTTTAGGGATTTGTTACTAATCCTTTAAAAGGCTGTTTGAAATATTTTGTATTCTAAAAGTATAAATGTGTCTGCAAAATTGCTTCTAAAATTTTGCTTTTCTGCTTTCTGTCACAGGAGCTAATAACTCACATAACACAGAGCTCTGTCAACTACTATATGGGTGTATCTATTATGCAGTAGAAAACCACATACAAAACTCCACCTTCATTACATGTTTGAATAGAAGTCAAGCAGAAAAATTCAACACTTTCTACATGACAGGATTTTGAAGAAGCTTCTGGAAAGGAATTAATAAATTGTACTTTTATCCTTTTTCTCCATGGAAAAATCCTTTAATTCACACCAGACTTTATTTCTTTTATGTTATATTTATCACTTCATTTGCTTACTGAGCATTTATAATACTTACAAACTTGCAGTATTTCTGTCAACATAGACCTGCATATATCTATCCAGGATCAAGTCTCAAATCTTCTTTTCAGGTTGACATATATACAACTATGCGACTATACAAAATGCAACATTGAAATTATTTTGTTATACTCTACTTACAACCTTTCATTTATTGACTATTTGAAGTTAAAAAGAACTGTTGCAATATTCCCATGGTCATATGATCAGAAGTTGGGTGCTTGGCAGCTAGTATATATTTATGACAGCTGCACTGTCCCAGTGTCATGTGTCACCATTTGTAATCTTCCCAGCCAGCTTCCAACAAGCAAAGCCAATGGGGGAAACCAGATTTGCTTACTGGCTGCATGATTCACTTAACAACTGCAGTGATTCGCTTAACAACCCTAGCAAAAAGGATGTAAAATAAGGCACAACTCATTTAACAACTGCAGGTTTTCTGTAGAAAATGAGAAATTATACAACAAAATGAAGGAAAAAAAGGTGTCAAACTCGATTTCATTGAAGGCCGCATCAGAGTTGTGTTTGATGTTGGGTGGCTGGGTAGTTATGGCAAGGATGGGCATGGCCAGCTTAACATCACTCATGTTGAGGTCACCTGCAGTGGCCTGGGTGGGGCTGGGGAGATCCTCCTGGAGCCCTCTGCCAGTAAAAATGGAGCTCCATTTTCTCTGGCAGAGGCACCACGGGACAGTCCTTCACTATTTCCAGTGCAGTCCCACAGGCCAGATCTAAGCACTTACAAGCTGGATCCGACCTGTGGGCCTTAAGTTTGATACCCCTGTTCTAGATGAAAGTCTTCCTCCACCATAAATCCAATGTTAATTGTTGTGGACCAGTTGTATCATTGATAATTTTGTTGACAAAAGACCAAGTTACCAAATTTTACTGGAGCACAATAGTTATCATTTATAAATATAGTAAAGAAACTCAAGTATAGTATATTTAGTAAATTATGGTAATAACATACACACACATACACAAATACATTGCAACAGTAAATTCATAGGCTTGTGTGTAGATTCTAGTGCTGTATTGGTGTTGGGAATCAGGGTATTGAGTTAGAGGGGATTTTGATAGCTTAACAGCTGTTGTATCTTAGAGAAATTAGGTATCATCTTTTTTTTTTGTCCATGGTGAGAAACATTAACTTAAATGATTTCAATTAGCTTCAGGGTTCAGTTTCCAAATCAGAGTAGCTATTCAGGCTCAATGCAGTTTCCTTAAAGTAGCAGCAGCTTTGGAAGATAGTATGGCACATTAAAAGGCCTGAATATTTGCTAGTAAGCATTACCAAAATATATATCTGCTTGCTACTAAGGCAGAAGAATGTACCTTTATAGGTCGGCAAAATAACCTTTCTGCTTTCTTTTTTCCTTTGATTTTCATATAAATCTGTTCAGGTTAAGCAGATGAATAAAGAAATTGATCCCTAACTACAGTCTTCATTAACTTATGAATAGGTGAACTATTAAGATCTTGTTTCAGTTGACAGCCAGAAAGGCTGATACAAAAGCTGATTTTTTAAAATATGTAATTAGGCACATTCATATTAAGACATTCTAGTGTTTTGTCTGCCAAATGTATCTACAATTTTAGAAGTAATACAATGCTAGTGACCAGGATAGGCATCTGATATCATCTGGACATTTTAGACTTCACTTTTCATGATGTTCTGGTGTTCTTTGCTGTGTCATCTAAATTCATGAATTATGTTAAGTCATAATACAGTTGTGATTTTATTTAGTGTATTTGTAATATATTTTGCCTTGCAAAGTACAATTCATGTGCTAGTGTGGTATTGAAATACACCAAAAATGTTTCTTGAAAAGATAATCTGTTAATGTAATGTGTGAACATCATCACATTCATATTGATGACAAGGTTATTTCAATCTGTGTGTAGAGTATCTCATTGCCTAACACTATAATTTATTGCTTGTCTGAATGTAAACTTACATTTTGTATTTAATTGCATTGTTTTTAATCTATACTGATTGAAGCCAGATTTCCAAATTGACAAGCTTTCTCTTAAAACTGCTTTACAAACAGTATGATTAAGATTGTAACATTTCTCCCCTAAATTGTATTAGTAAAGTATAACAAACCATCAAAAGAGATAATATAGTAAGAAACTATACACATTGCAATGATTAAAATAAACTAAACATAAAGGGAAATAATAAACAGGAAAGGAAGAAAAATCCTTACGTTTATTAAGTCTGTATAGAAATATTTTGTTTCATGCTCTCTATTTGAGAAAATAGAAATGTATGAATTCACAAATTGATAAGGATCATTTAAGTAAATTTAATTTGCCATCTACATAAAATATTTCACAATAGAGCTTAGACTGCAACATGACCCACATTACAACGACCATGACTGACAATACATCACCCTTAACATATTGAAGGTATTGCCTTGACTCTGAACTTTATTGATATTTTATTGAGGCGTCAAATCCTCCAATGCAGTGGGGTTGCAGAGAATGGGTTAGCTGTGAACCAGCTTATGACCCTCAGATTCTGAATATTCAGTTGACTCCCTGTATATTAAAAAAAGTTGCCAATTCTTGTTAGGTATCCTTATTAACTAGATAAGAATAAGAATTGGAAGGGACCTTGGAGGTCATCTAGTCCAAACCCCTGCCCAGGCAGGAAATCCTACACTTCTTTAGATAAATGGTTATCCAACATCTTCTTAAACACTTCCAGTGTTGGAGCATTCACAACTTCTGGAGGCAAGTTGTTCCATTAATTAATTGTTCTCACTGTCAGGGAAATTTCTCCATAGTTCTAAGTTCCTTCCCTCCTTGATTAGTTTCCACCCATTGGAACACTCTTGTCCTTTGGTGTCCCTGTAAAGAGCAACACTGAAGGCATTATACTTTTTGATAAAAGTGAATCCATCTGTTTGCTTCTCAGACAGGGGTGTCCAACTTTGACAACTTTAAGACTTCAACTCCCAGAATTCCCTAGCAGCCAATGTACAATAGGCTAAGGTGCCGGCAGTGAGCAGAAGACTGTTCGCTCATGAATGGAGCAATGAAGACTTCAACCTAAGTCCTCACCCAAAATCTGGACCAGTAGTGTTGTTCTTGTCTTATATTTTATCCAATAGCTATTCTCTGACCTAGTACTCAAGCTTGGGGATGCTGAGACAGGTATTCCTAGGTTAACAACCATTCATTTTATGACTATCATGGAATATATCTCATTCCCCCAACCATCATAAATGATGTTGCCACCATCCTATGATCACATGACTGCACGTCGGACAGGTCAGCTTTACAACCATTGTTTTAAGTGTTTGCAAATGACCACAATTCATGATGTGTCTTGGCACCTTCCAGCAAAAAAGCACCCATCTGAAATGAATGGGTTTGCTTAACTATTGTGGTGTTTGCTTAATGACTGCCACATTTGCTTAACAAATGCAGCAATCAATTCAAGACCGCTGCAAAAAAAGAAAAAGGGTCAGAAAATTACTTCCAGTCACACGGCTGCCTCAACTTACAACTTTGGCTTAAATCCGTCTCAGTTATGATCTCAAATTAAGATGAGAACTACCTGTATAGCAGGTGCACTATATTAAAAACTAGAATAGAATAGAACAGAATAGAACAGAGTAGAATAGAATAGAATAGAATAGAATAGAATAGAATAGAATAGAATAGAATAGAATAGACTAGAATAGAATTTTTTTATTGGCCAAGTGTTATTGGACACACAAGGAATTTGTCTTGGAGCATATGCTTAAAAACTAATGGACTTTATGGGCAAAGTGTGATGGCCATGTGTTTAATTACAACTTTGTCATAGAGGATGGATTACATGCATTTGCTTTAAAAATGACTATACATTTATTTTAGAAACCAATAACTTTGTAATGTCTTGGTAAGGTGACACTTGGAACACTGCATTCAGTTTTGGTTGCCACGATGTAAAAAAGATGTGGAGACTCTAGAAAGAGCCCAGAGAAGAGCAACAAGGATGATTAGGGGACTGGAGACTAAAACACATGAAGAATGGTTGCAGGAACTGAGTACGTCTAGTCTTATGAAAATAAGTGTTCCAATATCTCAGGGGCTGCCACAAAGAAGAGGGAGTCAAGCTATTCTCCAAAGCACGTGAGGACAGGACAAGAAGCAATGGGTGGAAACTAATCAAGGAGAAAAGCAACTTAGAACTAAGGACAAATTTCCCGATAATTAGAACAATTAATCAGTGTAACAACTTGCCTCCAGAAGTTGTGAATGGAAGTTTGTAAGAAGATGTTGGATAACTGTTTGTCTGAAGCAGGGTGTTGGACTAGAAGACCTCCAACTTCCAACTCTGTTATTCTAAATAATGGATGCTGCAATGAATCAGCTGGGAAATATTTCCTCCTGCCTCATGGATCCACATTTCTCATCATCAGCTGTCCTCTGTTTGCAAGTTCGGTTAGCCTTCCCCTGTTATAGCTATGGCTGATATACAGGTAGTCTTCGAGTTACAACCACAACTGAGCCCAGAATGCATATTGCTAAGTGAGAAATTAATTAAGTGATTTATGTTCCATTTTGCGACTTTTCTTGCCACTTTTGGTTAACCGAATTAACTGCAGTTGTTAAATTAGTAACACAGCTGTTAAGTGAATCTGCCTTCCTTATTGACTTTGCTTCTCAGAAACTCGCAAAGGATGATCACGTGACCCTGGCACATTGCAACCGTCATAAATATAGATCAGTTGTCAAGTATCACATGACTATGCTGCAACGGTCATAAGTGTGAAAAATGGTCATAAGCCACTTTTTTCAGTGCCATTGTAACTTCGAATGGTCACTGAGCAAACTGGACTACCTATACTTTCTTATCCATAATAGAATAGAATAAAAATAAATAAATGGCCAAGTGTGATTGGCCACACAAGGAATTTGTCTTGGTGCGTAAGCTCTCAGTGTAGTCCAAGTAATCCAGATAAGAATTCTGTTCCTCAATCATCCAGATAAGATTCTTTATCTGGTAGGAAGTTAGCACTGACCCCCTCTCCTAGAAGAATGAAGTATTTTAGGAAATATTAAAAAAGACAGAATATTATATTTCCCTGGATAGAAAAACATTCCTTTAGACAGGAAGCTGACTCACTCTTAATAGCCCCCAGCAGATACCTGCACTTAAGAGATAAAGAGATACCTGGTCTATTCATAGGCAAATGCCCTCACCCAAGATCCAAGGTAGGTAGGATGAGCCCTCTTCCCATTTGCAAAACAGTAAGACCACATGGTACACATGGAAGATTGCATCCCCCACCCTCTGGGAGTTTGACAACCAATCAGGATACTCTTTCTGTGTCACAGGAAGTTAATACCTCAGAGAAATCATCAAAACCAGGACACACACAGCATATCAGCCCTTTTCTGCTCAGGAACTCAAGCTATGTGAACCTGACCACCATTAAACCACCTTTCCAAGCAGTCTCCATGTTTCCAGTGTCTGTTTCCCCACTTGGAGCAGAACCCACATGAACATATTTTTTTTCTTCCAACACTTAAAAGCAGGCAGCATAGGGAAAAATTGATTACCTTTCCTACTCACCGTTCTTTTGTTCGTGATGGCAGTTTGGATGGTTTCTATTCAGTTGTTTGTTTGTTTTCTAAATCCTAGTCTTGGGGAAAAAACTGTTACATAGAAATTAGTATAATGGACAGCTTGGCCCTGAAGTGTCACTTTACAAATAAGTGCTTCTCTAAAAAGAAATAACAATATGCATCAAATTTTGAAATTGCAGCTGGTGAAAGACTGATGGGAATTTCAGTACAAATGGAAAAATAGAGGACAATATTATATATTTTCCATATCTTCCTCCTGCTTGAGCAATCATTCTTTCTGTAATGACTTTCCCACTGAATTACAATATAGATGAATAAAGTGCAGGGAAAATAGTGTGAGTGCATTGGTTTATGTCTGTTACCGCCAAATATTTTTGAAACTGAAATGAAGCAGGCGTTAACTCTCATTAGGTCTACTTTCACAACATCTAAACACAAGTTGTATTTCAATTCTATTATGTTTTTTTCCTCCTATGATCAGTCAAGATGCTTTCAAATTGAGCTTCCACACATGACTCGAATAGTAAAGAGATTTGTTTTATAACGGCAGAAGATGTTTGACATTAACTGGGATTTGTCAACTTTATTATCTGCCAGCCATCAGGTGAAGGTGAATGAGGCACTTTAATTGATTCCTAGCAAGATGTCGTTATTTTTCAAAGCAATCTTCTCAAAATTTAGGCCTGGAGAATTAAACCCAATTTATATGCATCGCCAAATAAAGGAGGGCGGGGAGGAATGAAGTTAATGACTATAGCCTCTAATTTGAAAAGAGACTGCTGCCATCTTCCTAGGTATCTAAGCAGTACTTTCAAGAGCTACCCTGATTATCAATTTAAATGATGTAAAATAGTGAAACTGTGTGATATATTTTGATTGTGGGCCAATAGTTCTTGATCAATCAATTGTGTGCCATCAAGTCAGTATAAACTTGTTGCAATCACATTGGTAGATTTTGTCCATGATGGTCCGATCCCTAACCTGTCCTTCAGGTTTTCCTATGGTGCCACTATCACCACATCCATTCTTGCTGCTAGTTGTCCTCTTTCCTTCTACTTCCCTCACAGTTAGAACCTTCTCCAGAGAGTGGTGATGAGATGTTCTGGGGTCCCCGTTTTTCTAAGCACATCCCATAGCTTAATGGGATTGACATAGCCCAAGGCCTTTCTACCATCAATGAAGCTCATACTGAATTCTTTTTTGGTATTATTTGGCTTTCTTAATTATCCAGCCTGCATCAGCAATATTATTTCATATTCCTCAGCATTTTCTAAATCATCTTGACATCTGGCATCTCCTTTTCCATGCAGGGCTCCAATCTGCATTAAATGATCCTAACTATTCCTTCTTTGTTTTTCATGTCCTGGAGGGTAAGCAATGTGGTCTTATGACTCAAGGTATCCAATTCTCAATTCCTTAGATGTCGGATTGTAGTTATTCCACTTCATTTTTTCACTAGGTTGAGCTTTTCCATGTTCATACTCCTTACATTCCACGTTCTTACTGCAATTCTATTTTTGCAGCTTTGAATTTTATTTTCCCATATGGCAGTATCAGTAACTAGACGTCTTGAAGGCTTTAAACTGGCCTCAACATATACACCGTCATTACTCAGAAAGCTCCTTAGCTGCTCCTCAGTAGCATGTTGGGTGTCATCCAACCTGAGGGGCCAGATTTTTTCTGGCAGGATACTGTTAATAATTTTATATGATTTATTATTGCATTCCCCCATGAAATAGTAATTAATTCCTTTTCCATTGTCATTAATAAGATCATATGTGTCCAGCATCTTTCTCTATTGGTGCTGCCCAGTATAGGTTCCTGGTTGCTTCATGTCTTAGTGACTTTGCTTGGAAAATATACCCTTGGCATATACTCCCAGGAACAATCACCCCAGTCCCTGCCATGATGAGGCAGAACAGCAGAATATGTGGGGATGATGATTTGTTATCCTTAAAATAGCAACTGCCCTTATTATATAGGTCCCATAGAAATCCCCTTGGTTTAGAGAGTCTAATTGCAAAACATCAGGCTGGCTCACCATATAATTCCCCCCCCTCCATTCTTTTCCTTTCCATGTGTCATTAGAAGAGGCAATTACTCTCCCCAGCATAAATGAGCTTAACCTCTTCCAGCACCTCATTTTAGATATTCATGAGTGGCACAATAAGCCATTACAGTCCCTTCATAATTGATTTTATACTTTGGGAACCAAACTTAAGTGGCACGTGAGTTTCCATTTTCTTTATGCCGCTCTTGTCCAACATGCTGCCTTCTCACCATGTACCTTCTGCTGAACACAGTTTTCTCCTATTTATATTGTGTGGGTAGCTGCAGTTTGTATTTTACTTGCTAGGTTTCCTCCTGGGAATTCCCAGGAGATAATTGGCTTGGTTTTTCAATGGCTTTATAGACTGTCTTCCTTTGTTCTTACCAGTATTTGGGCAAATGAAGCACCTGTCATTTTTTTTTCTGATGTAGTTTGGTGATATTTTGTTCTTTAAAGGACATAGCTTCTCTGGCTAAATGGCACACAGAATGTATCTCCTGCCTGGAGACATTCTGACAGCATATATGCAGCAATTATGCATCTAGGGACTTTTGTTTCTCACACTGAATATAAGACTATCTTGTGCAGTACATGGCACGTTTATCATTAGCAAAATGCAGATAGAAGTGTGTATTTTTTTTCCCAGGCCTTTCTTCTTCTGCTTCTCGGTTTTGATATCTTTAATTAAACTTTGCTGGGGCCCTTTTTCTTTTACAAGTTAAATCAACAGGAAAACAATAAACCATTTTTTATCCTCATATACATTATATTTTAAAAATTACTCTCCTTTGCTATTTAAAAAAAGTCTTTGGTGGCACATTCTCTCCCCCCCTTTTTTTTTCCTTTTTCTTTTTAAACCTTTTCTTTTAAAGAGATGTTACTGGTCAGAATCACAGGAAGATTTTTGTATTATTATTTTTAATCAGTAAAAGAAAATCTCTTTGTTTTTTGAGTGAATTGAGAATGATAATGCAGTAACATATGAAAACATGTTTTCCCTCTAGACCTAAGAGACCACTGTTACTTCCTTGCAGTACAAATAGTCCTTATCACAATTCAGAATATCCATTACTAGGCAGGACAGTTGTTAACTGAGTGACACTTGATTTTATTAACTTTCTTGCCACGGTTATTAAGTGAATCACTGCAATTGTTAAGTGACTTATTAAGCAAATAAGTGAGTTTCCATTTTCTTTATGCCGCTCTTGTCCAACATGCTGCCTTCTCACCATGTACCTTCTGCTGAACACAGGCCTTTGAACGCGCTGACTTTGCTTGTCACATGTCAGCTGGGAAGGTTGCAAATGGTGATGACATGACCCTGGGATGTTGCAACCATTGTAAATACCTGCTGACTACCCAAGTGTCTGAATTTTTATGATCCTGGGTGTGTTGTGACAGTTGTAAATGTGAGGACTAGTCATAAGTCACTTTTTTCAGTGCTGTTGTTACTTTGAATGGTCAAGGACTACCAGTACATTAAGGTTTAGCTGAGAATGTTGAATCACTGCAAACGTTTGTAGAAATTATCAGTATTTCCAGTTTTGTAATAGAAATCCAGGAAAAAAATATATTTATCTTAATATCCATGGCACCATTCACACAGAACAGGTTTTCAAATATCAATCTCAAATAGCAATAATTATCTCATTTGCCAATCATGGCCTATGATGACATTTCTTTTGGGCAGATATGGAAAAATATCCAGATATTTTGAATTCTTTCCAAATATTTATTCCCTTCTACCCTAGTTCTCATCAGTTTCCTCTTCTTTGTTTTGATCTTCCTAAACCTGTATCTTGAATTCCTCCGTCTTGTTTCTAACCTCCTGCCTTGTTATTCACTGAGTGTTTTACCTACTTTGGAATCTAAAAGTCAAGACAAGCATTTATGCAACTGTTATTGCTCAACCATCTCATTGTATGCAAATGAAAAAAACTCATCAAGTGATTGTAAACTGTACTATATTTTTTGTCTTTTTTTTGTCTACAGTTATTTTTTCTTCCTTTTCTTTCCCCCTCCCTCCAAAAAATTACAGCTTGAGGTAAATGATAACAAATATGTTGTATGTTCTACTTCTGTTTCCAGGTCTTTATATTTTGTGATTTTTCTCTCATTCTTTCTCTTCTCTTCTGTCTCCAGGTACTGCCACATCTGCAATTCAGACTTCTTTGTCTTTCTTATTGACAGTTGTTAAGTTTGATGTGTTATGTGGCAGATACATTTTTCTGTTTGAATTCTAAAGTCCCAGAACACTTCAGCTTCTTTATTTCCTATTATTTGTCTATTTTGTTGTCCTACTAGCTTTTGTTTGCAGGCAAATGGTATTTCTTTCAAATATTCCAATGCACCATTGTTGTTATTCTAAATTCCTGGCAGATAGATGGAGAAGAAATGGAGGTAGTGACAGATTTTATTTTCCTGGGCTCCAAGATCAC
>JANHFP010005344.1:39040-52909 GCA_032468135.1 Calamaria suluensis
TGGCTGTACACCGCCCCGAGTCTGCGAGGAGAGGGGCGGTATATAAATTCAATAAATTAAATTAAATTAAATTAAATAATGCAAATTAGTTTCAGGCGCTTTCAGCCCATTAAAATAATACAATAATAAGAAAATAAAAACTTAATTCTAAACTTTTTTATGCAAATAAACTAAAATTTCTGATCACAGATAGACTTTCTTTAATATGAAACTAATTAATATCTATTGGAATTAGGGAATCTTACTGATCTTACTTTTCTGATGTCAATGCAAACATTTTAGTTCTCCTTTGCATACTTGCTCAGACAGGTCTATTTGGGTTCCACATAATTTTGTACCAAAAAGAAGCCTGTTTTGGTATTTTGGGCATCCAAGTATTTTACCCACCACAACATCTTGCGATGTTTACAGAAGGAAAGACTCTGCCCATACAACTGTGTGTTTATAGGCTTCCATGGCCCAGGTCCTGCATTAACACTTCCATCTCCAGGGAAGTTGACAATATTTGAGGAATTTTGACAAGAGACAGAATATAACTAGAGATTTAAATAACCTTTTTTATGAATTGGTTCATAAAAAGACTAAGGTTTTTCTTATCTAACTTTGCAGATTTAATTGCATTGTTGACCTATCGTGTCTTTTAATATTTATTTTCAAATCTTGTAATACAGTATGAGAGACTGGCTATGGTTCTGATCTCTCGCACTTGCCATCTTTCATCTTATATTGGTTTTATTGTAATTTCTTTGTTTGTTGTGAGCCACCTAGAGCTGTTGGAAATTGAGCAGCATACAAGTTCAATAAATTATTATGATTGATTGCACAGTCACCAAGATATTTAAACTGGATTTGACATTTTTATCCCTTTATCGAATCCTTTCCAAGGGTCTTGGATAGGCAGGTGTTGATGTTTGATGGTGTAAGAGGTATCATCACAGGATGTAAGCTGTTTCGAATAAAGCTGCCTTTTGCAATTGACAGATGATTTTTGTTAATGCCGATCTTATTCAAGTATATTATTATTATTATTGCAGGATCTTTCTGCTTTCATTAAAATGATTGAGCGGCATTGATCCATCACATTGTAAGATCTAACCTGTTTATACATGGGAGCAATGTCGCAATACACATACAAAAGGAATGAGGACTGCATCAGTGGCACGCTGCTTTTGCTATCTGGCCCATTATCACTCTCCCTGGATGCCACTGGATACTGTATTTTTTTTCTTTCATTATTAATATACATTCACAAGCTACCTACAGTCATTTAGGTGAGAAGGGTGAAGGAGAAATGTGATAAATAGATAAATAAAATATTTAAACAAGCCTTTTGTTCTGTTAACATTTTTTAATGTTAATAGATTTTTCATTCTGAGCTTCAGTTGTCCAGGGTGACCCAAGTTATAACTGACTAGGAGATCAGCGTTCATGAAAAGAAAAAGAAGTGAGGGGACAAGGAATTAGCTAGTTAGTTTCCCGGATTGTGGCCTCTCTGCTTACCGCATTAGTGCTTTCCAAGAAATTTATCTGCCAAATAAAGTAATTAGTAAAAAAAAAAAAATCATGACTAATTTTAACTTGGCTACATCTGAAAAGAAAGTTAGAAAAGGAACTATTTGCAAGAGATTTCCTAGACAATACTTTAAGCTCAGAGTTATTTTGAAGTGTTGAAAGGTGAAACATTTGACATTTTCTTGTTAAGCTCTCTTTTTAAAAAGAGAGGGCGGGAAAGAGGCATAGCTACAGTCGAGGGAAGGGTGTTTGTGGTTGTCCATGACAGCGGCTCCAGTTTTAAAACACCTGTGTTTACTTTCCAGCTTTTCTCAATCTGCTGGAAGTGGCCAAAGAATGACACAGACAAACCTGCACCATGGCTGAAGTTGCCATCCAAAAGAAAGAGCAAGCGAGAGACAGATAGCAGGCCTTTAATGTAGCTAATCATTAATAATCCTTTTGACCCTAGTTCAAAATATTGTGAGCCTTTGCTGCATGTTTATGCTTATATGCAACCCTCAAGGGTAAAGTACCTATAGAATCTTTCCTGAAAAGGAAAGTTGAAATATTTTAATCATCTTTGAAAAATATACAGGTCAGCATTTCCAGCATATCTCTTTTATGCATTTAAACAGGGTGTGCATGTGTATGTAAAATCTTCCAGTTGAGTTTGCTTTCAAAATTGGAATAGCGTAAGCATTATTTAGGAGTTTCTCACAGATTTTCTCTTTAGTTTAAAATCTGTAATAGATTGGAAATGGTTTCCTTTGATTCCACTTTGTTTACTATTATTTTTTAAAACTTTTTATTTAAGCTGACATTGTTTTTAAATTTTTAACAATGTGATATGAGAAGGTGAATTCATAAATTATGTTTCTTGGCTTTATCATAAATACTATAATTTATTTGAAAAATGTATGTAGAATTCATCACTTTTGCTTTGCAAATCTAATCAGTATCCTTTTTCCCAAAATTATGTTAAAGATTTTAGTTTAAGTCATACTGAAGTACTGTTTATTTTTTAGTATTACACAATGGGTCTTTGTTCTTACATGTTTACCTTCTGATGTTTTTGGAATGCGTTAGAAACCTACATATTGGGATCTTATAAGAAGTTTCATCATTGATGTCAAGGGAATCTATGAATGTCAATCTTGTGATGTATTTAAAGATATAGATATTAAACTGACTAAATACTAGAAAATGGCAATCCTTTTAATTTCATCAGAAAAAGGATGGATGAGTATGCATGGATATATGTTTGAGCTCTGATCCTGAATATACATTTTGTTATTGTCCTGTATGTTGCCAGTTTTAGAGATTACCTAGGAGTCACAATTAAGTAATTATTAAAACTTCATCATATGCCATTGTACCTGTTTAATTGATTTAAGAAAGCAAGACAGTATTTTTATCCAAGGAAGAAAATGATCAAGTTAGAAGATTTCATTAAAGGCAGTTTAGCAAAATGTTTTTCCATAGGGATACATGAATATAAAAGAATATGTACTGTCAAAACCAAATTGAGGCAACATCAGGAAGTACTGGTCAGGTTTTTTGGTTCATTGGGACAAAAACTAGCATTTCAATAGGGTAAACAATTAGAAAGAATGATAGAAAGTAATGATCAAGATTTCAAATTATCTAGAAATCCTATCTAGAAATCTTCAGTGATTCACAAACTTGGGCCTGTTGCAAAAGACTGTTTCTAAATCTTTAGAATTAGAGTTCTGAGTCTATGAGCTAGTTTTGACTGCCACAACTAAATTCCTCATCTTTTTCACATTTTCTCCACATTTTACCACATTGTTGAGCACTTCCTAATCACTTACAAAGAAGTGAAAATGATTCAGCATTGCCTTCAATCCAATTCTGATCTAACAAATACTAACTGAATTTAGACATGTTGAATTGCAATGCAGACCTCAAAGAAGTGGTGTTCCATGTGCCAAACAGCTAACATCATTTACAGCTGGTACAGCTTCACTCTGTACCAGCTGAAGTTTCTCAAGGGTAGCTCCATGTAGAGCATGTTGCCATAGTTCAGACAGAAATTTGCGAAGGCATGAATGACATTGAACAGAGTTCCTTGATCCAGGAATGGGTGCAACAATGGGTCCCAAACGTGTTCTCTTAGCCACATCTACTATGCACTCTTCCAGTAGGAGAGGACTCTTCTAGACTGCACATCAGATTCATCTAAGGCAGCATCACTCCATGAAAAATCTTACTATTGGAAGGCCCAAGCACACAAAGTCGTATCTTTCTGGATTGAGATGAAGCCCATTGTGCCCCATCCAAGCTCCTACAACCTCTAGACCAGTGGTTCTTAACCTGGGTTCGATCGAACCCTAGGGGTTCGGTGAGTCAGTCTCATGGGTTTGAGCAAAAAAAGAAAGTGGTTGGAGGAATATGTACAACATAGTAAAACATATAATAAAGAAGGGTTCTGTGAATGTGCATATGAAACTGGTGGGGTTCAATACTTCCAACAAGGTTAAGAACCACTGCTCTAGACACTGAAGTAGGATTTGAATCTGATCCTAATTAGTAAGTCACTTTATTTGCATGATGTCACAAGTACATTGTTGTCATTTGCCCCCCTTCATCTGCCACATTCACTTTCCTTACTTTCCAGGCATGCATAACCCCCTCTTCTATCATAGTGAAAGTGTTTTTTGTTACACCCTGCCAACCAGTAAAGACAATCTGATTGTTCATTTTTACATGAATGTGAGAACCAGAAACTTGATAAAAAAATATCCTCCTTATATATTAATCAGCAAGGTCTCAGGGCACACACAGGTTAAGTTCCCACTTGGTAGATGTTCTTCATTTTCTACATGCTGTGAATTAAAAGCAGACTTCTGTACCTGTTTCTTTACTGTCTGGCAGGAAATAGTTTTACTCCAATAATGGAGTAGGGTTATTACTCTAATAAGGAGATAAAGGAGCAGCTGCTCACTTGAGCAAATTGAAGGGCTTGAGATACAGATATGTAAAATAGGCTATATCTTGAAACTGTTGATTGTTAAACAGTCATTGGACTTAGAAATCAACTGTAACAAATGCCGGAAAGTGTGGCAAACAAATATTTCTATCTTGATCATAAAATCTTAATCATTAAATAAAGATATCTGTTTTGTGAAACATCTGCTGTTTTGAAAAGTTTCCTTGGAGATAAAGAAAAAGACCAGAAGTAAGAACATATCATTTAGAAAAAGGATCGGAAAACACTGTACACTGATTTAAAGAAAACCCTCAATACTTCTTAGTTTCTCAGTGCTGTATTCATCATTAAGGAAGTGTTGTCTGTGAAGATTTTAGAGGAGTAACCTTACATAAAGCTCAGAAATAACTTCAAATAAATTTTAGCTGATCCAGTTTTAATTTTATGTATTTTAATCAACTGATTAAAAAATAATCCTGAAATAAAGAAATAAACTTCCCAAACCCTTTAAATCCCATTTTTAGTTACCAGTTGTAACCCATGAAATCAATGTACAAGTTTTCTTTCATTTTTTTAATGTTTACAGGTATTGTATTCATACCCTTGACCTCTTTTTCCTATCCTTACTGAAGCTTATGATTCATCCTGACTTATGGTTTCAGTGCCTGCAGCAACAAGTTTTTAAACCTTCATATCTCATCTACATAGATTTAATTATAAATCATAAATAGCCCCTCTGAACAAAAAAAGGCTTGAATAACAGTACTGAGAATAACATTGCAAAACTCAGTTGTGACCTTAGCACAATTGCTCTAAAGCAGTGGTTTCCAAAGTGGGTGGTACCACCCCCTGGTGGGATGACTTAGCGGAACGATAAGAGGAAAAGGGGCAGCAGGGGGACGGTAAGAGGCAAGGCAGGTGGTAGGGGGCAGTAAGAGGCAATGGGGTTCAGCAACCTGCACCTCTCTCTTCCCCCTGCTGTGGCATCCTGTTCAAAGATCCCACCACTGGCTGTCCCCATCCCTCATCCTTGCAGTCACTCCTCGCCTGGGAAGGAAAGGGAAGGGCAGGGGGTGGAAATTCATTCAATATTCCAGAGTGGGAGAGAAGCTTTATTTGTTGCTGGGTCTTGTGGACATTTCTTCAGGCCAGGGGTGAAATTTAAAAAGGGTTGCTACAGGTTCTGTGGGCGTGGCTTAGTGGATGGGTCCTGTGACTGATTGAACAAGGCATTGAGTGACACTAAGTTCGCCATGCCCACTCAGTCACCAGACAGCCCCAAAAAACCACGCCCACAGAACCGAGGGGGGGGGCACTGAAGATGAGTTTGTAGCACCAAGGGGGCGGTGGACTGAAAAAGTTTGGGAACCACTGCTCTAAAGTATATTCTCAAATAAATTCATGCAGAATTCAAAATCTCATAATAATTGTTAGAAATTTTTAATGGTAGCTCAAGCACTTGTGTTTTTCTTTAAAAAGACAGTTTTCCATACACTGTTTTATTACTTTATTTATTTAATAATTTATTTAATAAATAAATGTATGCCCCAGTTCTTGCTCACCTAGCAGTTTGAAAGCTTGTAGATATGAGTAGATAAATAGGTACCACTTTAGTGGGAAGGTAACAGCACTCCATGACATCACACTGGCCACAAGACTGAAGAAATGTCTTCAGATAATCCTGGCTGAATGGCCTGAAAACAGAAATGAGCACCGCCCCCTAGAGTCAGCAAAGACTAGGGGAGTAAAATCCACAGGGACTCCTTTTACTAGATTTATAACTTATGATAATTACAATAAAATATATGAAATGTTTTAATAAAAAGCTCCATATTGAATTAAAAGGAACAAATTTTACTCTTAAAGCACAAGATGAATGTTTATTTATGAAACTGAAATGTTGTTCCTTACATTTGCATCATAGCACATTTTGACCATGAAGAGTAATTCTGTAGAAATATTCCACAGTATATCCTGTGCAAAAATGTGAAGTATCAAATGAATGGCAATGGCTTGACAACTTATGCAAAAGAGAATTCATTATTGCATGTTATTGAATGCAGCTGAGAAAGAAACATAAATAATTACACCTTTAGCTTTACTTCAGAATTTATATTGAAATGTAGGTTCAGAAGGTTGAAATTACCTTATAAAAAGATAGGTTTGTAATATTAATGCTATATTCATCAATAATTTAAATTAATTAATTCTATTTTATCACCTAGAAGTTTTTTCCACTCATTTTTTTCTGTTTTAATATGAGATTTGGTAAATCCCAGTTCAAATCAGAGACATGGGCTTGTTTAATAAAGAAGTAAATATTATGAATAATTTAGTTTGAGCTCTGATTCTACCTATTCAAAAATCAAAAGCAAAAAAAATCATATGAATAAAATCAAAATGCATCATTTGTATTTTGTTAATTACTACTATTCAACTTAATATTAAAATAGTTATGAACATGACACCAGAATCAGTTAAACATTTCAGTTATTTTATCAAAGAGAAAAATAGATCCCTTTGGGAAAGGTGGAATGAAGGCTCAAAATATTTATAATAAATTTTTTAATGCAGAGTAAAATAATCCAGCTTTATAAACAAAAAGTGCTTCAATTTTAGAAAGCATATTTCATTGAAAAGTTTAATGCTGGTTTTGGTGTGTTCTGTGTTTTAATCTATTGAACCTTCAAGCTGTGCATTTTACAAATAATGCAGTAAAATATCTGTATCCATTTGATCCAATACTACTGTTATAGCTTATACTGCATATTCAAATTAAGCTTTCGTATGCTTAATTTGAATATGCAGTTAAATCTGTTACTACTTTATTTCTTTAGACATGGTTAACAGTCAATGCTATTCTGCAGGTATTGTTCACATCACTTAATTTGAATATGCAGTTAATTCAGTTACTACTTTGTTTCTTTAGACATGGGTAACAGTCAATGCTATTCTGCAGGTATTGTTCACATCACTTGAGAAAAGTAATACACAAATTTATTGAGTGCTTCGTTTTTATATTCTAGACCTGAAGTTCAGAATTAGAGCACCCATGTGTTATCTTTTATACATGATCAATAGGCAATAGGAATATTTAAATTTTAAACTAAAAATTAGCGTGACAGTTAATAAAATCCCTTTCATCACCACTTTGATTGATTATTTTCTGTGATAGGTTTATAGAAAATTTGTTCTTTGTCCTCTTTATCCCTTGCTCACTATTTCATTCTTTTCATGTCAATTATTAACACTCTGACGTTGCTTGTTGCTGCAGTAACTTTGTTTCAATGCAACTGTTGCCAGGAGAATTTTGTTGTGAGCTTGATTGTAGTGTATATACGCATGCACACACATATATACAATCCAGTATTTTATTAGCTCTGCCAAGACCAAAAGTATGGATAGCTTCCAGCACTTCTAATATTTTATTAAAATTTTCCTGTTCTGTCCTCAGGTGTTCTACAAACATCTTATGTATGTCCTAGTACCATTTTGAATGATATTTCTTGAAATAGAGAAAATAGGTTAGAGAAAAGGGAAAGATGAGGGAGGAAGGTACAGAGATAGAGATAGTATTAATGAGATCCATACCCCTTTAAACTGAAGTCTCCCACTGGATCTCTGCAGTGCAAATATTAGATTATATATACTGTAGATACAAGCAGTGCAAAGTAGTGTATATTTCAAGAATGACTCCCAGTACTCTTCATCTTTATGTGCATATCTATACACTCTATCTCAAAGGCCTGAGTGGTATAGTTTGTGTACTTGCATCTTAAGGAGTTTTTATTTTAATATCCAGGAGTCCATGAATTTAAAATATTCAACCTTCCATGCATATTTGTTTAAGCTAGATTTATTCGCGCAGTAGCTACGGTTAAAATCCATTGCTTATAAATTAATGGTCAGAATTATCCTGATTATTGCCCAAACTACTCGTATCCCAGCTCCAAAGTTGTCCTAGGATAAGATGAGTGGTCAGTAAATTTAATAAATAAATAAATTTCATGTGCAAAAGGAGAGTTCAGATGTACTGTAAATTAAATGATCCAATTGTTTATGATACAGCTTCCAAGTTTCTCTGTTTTAGTACCCTGCAATAATTATGATATTATGTTGAAAAGATACGCTGCTCAAAACTGTGACTTTTTAAAATGGAATTTAGCCTATTTTAGAACAGAGCAACATGTTTTGACCTCTTATAGAACCATTTGAATGGATCTATCCTTATAAATTATAAGGAATTATTTTGTATAAATTATATAGAGCCTTTATTGATAAATTCAATAAAATTACATTATTTTATTGTTAAATTCACATGTTAGCATAAATTTTATTAAAACAATTGCTATAAAAATAGTTTTATGATATTGTACTATATCTTTATATTATAATACCCTTCTTCCCGCAAAATAGGAAACCCCCTGATAATAAGCCCAATCGGGCTTTTGAGTACATGGCAACAAGGTCAAACACTTATATCAGAGTTCCAAAAAATATAAGGCAGGGTCTTATTTTTGGGAAAACACAGTATCTTTAAAAAGACCTCAAAATTCATATGTCTAAACAGCAATTAAATACATCTAAACTCTGTATTTGTTTGATTTCTGATTTTTTTCTCATCCTCTTAGTCCCTTAATTGTGGTTTTTTTTTAAATTAACAAGTATGTGATTATTGTCAAGCTTAAAAGTTCTCTGAACAGGTTATTTATAGTAATTCTGTCTGAGATATTAAAAAAGGACATGAAAATGAATGCTTTAATCTTTGTTTGCAATAAGACAGTGTATTTAAGTATGGACTGTTTAGTAGAAATATTTGAGTTCCTATTTCCTTTCCCCAAAAAATGTTTTAGAATTATAGTTTTTGCCTCTCAACTTTTAACTTGTTTTTGTTCAGGACATATGGCAAAAATCTGTAATTCATTCACATTTAATAACCTATTTACTTAAATCCTGTTACAGTATTACTTCATAAAAGACTTTCCATTTAAGACATTTTTTTAATCTAGCACAATAATATCTAAAACAGCCTTGGGTCACAGAAGCCATGCTTATCCTATTTAGCTAAACTGAACTACAAATAATGTTGAGGTTGGACTGCTGCTACAACCACTTAAAGTCTGCTGGCACAAATATTTAAAGGGGGGGAATGAAAGACAGAATCTTACCTTTAAACTGAAAACCGATAAAGTAATTGTATTTTAGTTACTGAAACTCAAAGATAGAAGCATTATGACATTTATCACCTGTATTATTAATAGGAGATAATTACTGCAAAACAGCTGGCTGTTGATTTTAGTGAGCATCAATTGTTCTCCTGCCCCAGCTGTGGGATAATAAGGACAGTCAACACATCTGTTTCAACAGCTGGTAATTAACAAAAGCTTAATTGCCACAACTCTTTTAACATCCAATTTGTGAAAAGAGTAAAGGGGGAATATTATTGACTTTGTATTCTGTACTTTCCTTTTTCCCTTCTTCGTTTCCTTCTTATCTTTCTTCCTTTTACTTTGAACACCACAGCCTTTGTCTGATTCATTGAATGGCAGGAGAACACAATATGGTAATCCAGAGCTTAGGATTTGCAGATCTTTGTTGGTGTTTCTTATTGCAACATTTCTTTGCTAAATTGCAAGAGCAAGTAAATTAAAATATTTTGTGGAGTTTCGTGCAATAACCAGACTCAGCAGCACTTGTGACCCATATCAGATGATGAGTGGAAGTTGCTGACCACCTATGTGGCTTGCATATTTGTATCCTTTTCCCAAATAAAATTAACAATCCTTAACAATAGCCATGTGAATAATTTCACTGGCTGTCCCAAGCAATTCACTGCACCTGTTTAACTGTTTCAATATAAAAATTTTCATATAAATTAAATCACTCCATATAAAGGAGAATTGGCAGCACTTTAGCCAAGCTTTTTGGTTGTTAAGTTTAGCTTACATTGTACTGGAATTGGGAAGCCAAAGTCGTACAAAAGCTTTACATAAATTCATGGAAGAAACAAAACTAACTATCCATGTGTTGCCATCTTTTCTTTTAGTAATTTTCTTCAAAATGACTATTACTTTCCACTTGGAGCTTTGCAGACAAGTCTGAAACTGTCTTAGTTCTTTTGGCTACAAAGGCTATGGAGTTTATACCTGCCCAGATCTCTCTAGAATGAGAATAGGTCTAGTAAGAAATGTATGGCAGGCAGATTAGTAATTCAAACTAGGATTGTGAGAGTGAAAATGCACAAGATGAAACTATTTCTCAGGCACTTACTGGGTCAGTTCAATGCCCAGATGAGAAAGTGCGTTGTTTGAGTAATTTGCCAGCCACTTTAAATTTCAGTTTAGATAAAATTGAACTGGAAGAATTATTTGAATAATTTGTGATGAATATTTTTATTTACTTGAACAGTTTATTTCTTGTATCTCTAGTCCCAAAGGTGCTTTTTCAGGAGGCAGCTGGACTTCCTTGGTTTCTCTTTTGAAGATATTTTGTTTCTCATCCAAGAAGCTTCTTCAGCTCTGACAGGATAGTGGGGAATGGAAGGATCTATATTCCTTGCAGACCAGCTGGTAATCTCCATCCTTTTAGAGCAGGACTATCAAACTTCCAGCCCACAGGCCGGATGCATCACACGCTTCAACGGCCCTCTAAAACAGGGGTGTCAAACTGTCACAGCGGTGTCACATGATGTATCAGGGATTTTTTCCCCCTTTGCTAAACTGGTTTTGGGCGTCGCCAGCACATGATGCATCCAGCTCATGGGCCAGGAGTTTGACAGCTCTGCTCTAAAAGGATGCAGATTACCAGCTGTCTGCAAGGAATATACATTCCTCCGTTCCCCACTATCCTCTCAGAGCTGAAGACGTTTCTTGGATGAGAGCGAAACATCTTCAAAAGAAAAAAAACAAGAAACTCAAGTTGCCTCCTGGAAAAGCACCTTTGGGACCACCATGACCCAAACTGAGAATCTCTACAGATTTATAGCTCTCTAGTGCATTTATACCACATTAGTTTTCAATTATTTTATGCAGCACATGGATATAAGTCTTAACCACAATTGCTAATTTGCATGTTCTTTTGTTGTTTATGATTTTATTTCTAGGTATCGCATTTTAATCATTTTTAATCATTTTGTACCTCACTTAGATGCTTATAAGGAAATGTTTTATCAAAACTGAAAAGGGAAATAAGCATGTCTTTAAACCTTTGCTGATAGATATTTTGATAATGTTCAAATTATCAATCATTTCCTTCAGCAACTGAAGTGGCTAATAGAATATAATGAAAGTTAATTACATATTGTTAGGGCTTTTTTTCATCAACTTACTATAATACTATTTACTAATGTTGCAGTTGAATCTGATAAATTGTATTTATTGTTTCTTTTCTTCCTCTTATTTTCTTCCGTTCTCCCTTTAACTAAAAAATAGTGTCACTCTATGGTATTCAAAAGAATTTGATTAAACTTTCTTCAGTAACATTTCAGTTGGCAAATGCTACTGTACAGTCAGTTCCCAAAGTTGATTGTGTTAAAGCTATGGAGGAAATAGTACCCAAGTGCTTGCCATTCACCGAATGGTGATTGCCTAACTTTAAAAACGTTTCTGGCATGACAGGTTCACTTGAGCAGGTATTCAGGTGCTAAACTGTAAAGTAGTCACAGTGACAGCAGATGAAATACTTTGAACAAACAAAAGAAATATTATAGCCAAAGCCTCCAACAACAGAATATAATTGGCAGGTAGGCAAAAGTTTGCAGTTCAATTTTAAAAGGCAAGTTTATACTAAGATTATCACATCTGCCCTGCAAAAATCCAAGTGACCACTAGATAGCAGGAAAGAGTTATAGAAACGTCTAACTGTAGCGTTTGAATCTTGACAACATGAGCACAGAGATGCTGCAATGTTTGTAAGTGTGAAAAAGTCATTACTCACTTTTTTCATAGCCATTGTAACTTTGAAGGGCCATTAAATGAACTGCTGTAACTTGAGGACTACCTGTAATTCATAAATAGCTATTGGGCCTGTGGGAAATAGCAATAGCACTTAGACTAAGATACCGCTTCACAGTGCTTTACAGCCCCCACTAAGCGGTTCACAGAGTCAGCATATTGCCCCCAACAATATGGGTCCGCATTTTACTGACCTTGGAAGGATGAGTCAACTTTGAGGTGGTCAGGATCGAACCCCTGGCAGTCAGATGATTTAGCCTGCAATACGGCATTCTGAGGGACACAGTTGCTCAGCGGATAAGACAACAACTTGTCAATCGGAAGGTCGGCAGTTCAGTGGTTCGAATCCATAGTGCCATGTAATGGAGTGAGCTCCCGTTACTTGTCCCAGCTTCTGCCAACCTAGCAGTTTCAAAAGCATGTAAAAAAATGCAAGCAGAAAAAATAGGGACCATCTTTGGAGGGAAGGTAACAGTGTTCCGTGCACCTTTGGCGTTTAGTTATGCCGGCCACATGACCACGGAGAAGTCTTCAGACAGCGCTGGCTCTTTGGCTTTGAAACGGAAATGAGGACCGCCCCCTAGAGTTGGAAACGACTAGAACATATGTGTGAGGGAAACCTTTACCTTTTACCATTGCAGTATCCCCATGGTCCCTGGATCAAAATTCAGATGCTTGGCACCTGGCATGCATTTATGACGGTTGTGGGGTCCCGGTGTTCCGCGATCACCTTTTGCCACCTTCTGATGAGCAAATTCACTGGGGAAAATCAGATTCGCTTAACCCACCATGTTTCTGATTTAACAACTGCATTCACTTAGCAACAGGAAAGGTCATGAAAGGGGGGCGAAACTCTCTAAACAGCTGCTTTGCCCAGCAACCAAACTTTTGGGTTCAAGTTGAGGACTACCTGTATTGGAGAAGCGGGGCACTGAGTGTTCCGGGAAGCAACCTTCTCTTGTTTGACTGTGAAAGTACGCTTCCTTCTCAGTACACCGAGATCCTTTTTAATGTCATAAAATGTGTTACCTTCCTTATTCTTTGGAGGGGTTAAAGGAAAACACAAGGAGCGGGGGTGGGGGGGAAGAAATGTGATAGAAGCGGCAGACACCTGTGTTGCTGTCTTCCCCTATGTCAGCATGGCAGAGTTGCCAATAAAACTGCAACCTTGAAACAGGGGTGGGAGGAGAACGGGAGGCTTGCCAGTCCTTTTTCCAAGCAGCCTGCTCTTCCACCGACTGAGCCAAAGAGACAGATGATTCGATGAGGACTCCCGAGTCCTCTATACTTTCATTCATTTAGCTGATGGATTCACCTTCTGCTTAACAGATACTGGAAGTGGTACTCACAACACATTATACATAAATACAGCTAAAAGGTTTTCCTTGCACATATGTGCTAGTCGTTTTCAACTCTAGGGGCCGGTGCTCATCTCCGTTTCAAAGCCGAAGAGCCAGCGCTGTCCGAAGACAT
>JANHFP010005345.1:47722-60867 GCA_032468135.1 Calamaria suluensis
CTGACAACCAATCAGGACACTCTTCCTGTGTCACAGGAAGTTCAAACCTCAGAGAAACCACAAAACCAGGGCACACAGAGCAGATCAGCCTTTTTCTGATCAGGAACTCAAGCTATGTGAACTTGACCACCAATAAACCATCTTTCCAAGCAGTCTCCATGTTTCCAGTGTCTGTTTTCCCGCTTGGAGCAGAACCCAGATGAAGATATTTTCTTCTAACACCATCTTTCCATCTTTCCCTTTCCATCTTTCCCTCTTTCTTTCTTTCCCTCTTTCTTTCCCTCTTTCTTTCTTTCTTTCTCTTTCTTTCTTTCTTTCTTTCTTTCTTTCTTTCCCTCTCTCTTTCTTTCTTCCTTCCTTCCTTCCTTCCTTCCTTCCTTCCTTTCTTTCTTTCTTTCTTTCTTTTCTTTCTCCCATATATCCATCCATCTATTGCAATTTAGTTCTTGTTCAAAACATATTACAGCACTAAATCAGAACCTTTCCAGAACTACTCACGAAACTGCTGGATTTCAATATTTCCCATTTCCCAACATTATATTTGGGTTCATGTTGTGCACAATCAATACATAAACAATCACTCAGGCCTGCTTTTGGTTACTGATTTGCAGCAGGGTTTCTGATGTGAAAGGCATGTTATATGTTTCCATTTTAAATGCTCTTTTTCTTGGTTTTCATTGTAACAAACTATTAGGGATGATTGGGGAATTGCACTTCTTCAGCCGAATGCAGGCTTGGCAGTAAATTTTCCTCTCTTTTTTAAAAGAGAAAAGAAATGTGTGTGCTTGGCTGTGGCTATGTTTATTCCTTTTTGGTTTCGTATCCCATATGCTAAAATCATCACAGGGTTTATTAGTCAGTGGAGGTCAATTGAGAAATTGCTGTATTTGCTTTCATAATAGCACTGCATGCTATATACCCTGCTTGAGCAGAAAATCACACAATGATTTTTATTTGGCTGCAATCACAAGCAGATGTGGAACAGTCAGGTCATTTCCCCTTAAATGGACTATGGGGATTAAAACAATTCAAAGAAGTTTCCAACTAACTAGTGTCTTTTTATTCCCTCATTATGCCTCTTCAGACAAGGAGGGAATGAAGATTTCCTGCCATTTAAATCTGTTTTTCACCTTGATGTATCTACTGCCCTCTTTGTTCTTTTCTTTTCCAGAATTTTTCACCACTGAATAGTTGTGTGAGTTCAAACCAGCAGAAATGGCTGAGCTGATTTAATCTAGTCCAGAAAAACTCGAAGGGGTAATGGCAGCAGTGATGGGGGATGCATTTGTTTAATTCAATTGCCCCTAAATGAGTAAAGGTAAAGGTTTCCCTCGCACATATGTGCTAGTCATTTCCAACTTTAGAGGGCGGTGCTCATCTCCATTTCAAAGCCAAAGAGCCAGCACTGTCTGAAGACATCTCCATGGTCATGTGGCTGGCATGACAAAATGACAAAGGCGCACGGAATGCTGTTACCTTCCCACCAAAGGTAGTCCCTATTTTTTCTACTTGCATTTTTACGTGCTTTTGAAACTGCTAGATTGGCAGAAGCTGGGACAAGTAGCAGTGCCACGGCACTAGGGATTCAAACCACTGAACTGCCAACCTTCTGAATGACAAACTCAGCTGTCTTACCTGCTGAGCCACCACATCCTTATACTTATATTTATTATATTATAATAATTTATTATTATTATAGAATGTCCTTATACTTCAGTACAACACTGGCACTTTTTTAAAAAAAAGTTGGATTGCAACTTTGAAAGGGATCAGATTTCGATCTGGGGAATGTTCCAGAAAAGTACATCTGAGACTAACCCAGGTATGACATTGGATTTTATTTCATTCACTATCAATTATATATAATCAATACATTATATAAGTGGGCTATTAAATTATTTTCCCTTATCTCTCAGCTTTTACACAAAACCCATTTTTGGAGAGAGAGGTTCTTGAAGAGACTCATTTCCTCTTTCCCCCTTAACCTGCATAGATGGTCTCTCCCAACCAAACCCTACACATTGGATTTTTTTTGTCATTTGTCCACTGTGTAAACTTGGCCTTTCTTCTTGTTCAAGTATGGTTTGTGGCCTCTCCTATCTATCCAGAGGGCTAGGCCTTTCCCAGTCCAACAGATATGAATCAATCAAAGTAGAACTGGAAAGTCCATTGGAGGTCTTCTAGTCAGAGTAGGACCATTCAGGTAGAAGAAGCTATATCATTTCAGACAAGAAACTGTCCAATCTGTTTGTCTTCTTCCCATCACATTTAAATTCCATATGCATTCAGGTTTCCCCCTTCTTCATAGTCATATGAAGGAAATGGTCCTTGTTTACACACCATGCTTGGCTTACATATAGATTCTTCCTCACTTTTCTCCTTGCATTGTCTTTTCAAAGTTACAATATTAAGGGAGGTTGTGAATCACTATGTTTAATGGATTGAAATTCTCCCAATATGTTGATATAAAAAGCCATTTGGCACTAGCAATTCATCTATTATGTATCTGTTTATGCTGATTTTTAGCAACTCTTTTATCTTTCTGAGTTGGCTTTACCTTGAAATGTTAGGGATTAGATTTTTTTTTTTTTACAAAATCCACAGATGGTCTCACATTCTAAAATGCGGCTGCTCTAGGAAAAGATTCAGGTTCCTTTGGAGCCTTTCTGAGATAGAAAATTGATATTTTAATACATTGGTTAATATATCTGCTTGATTTGAAGCACGACTATTTGCACTCTTTATTTACAAGTATAGAGTTATTTTTATGTGATATAAAAGATCAAATATGAAGTCTAATATGGCTTTTCCTGCATTTGCAAAAAGTCTGAGTATTGTGTTGGCAGCAGGATAGTTCAACATTATTGTTTTGCAAATTTGAATCATTTTGATTGAATTGATCTTTGTTTTATATTGCATTTTCCTAGACATATCAGCTAGCATTTCCTAATGTCCACAACTGAAGTGCTCATTTCTTACATCCTTGCCATGTTTCCAACATCTCTAGGCTTCTTTGTATCATTATTACACAAACCTGATCCTGGATACTAGACAATAAGAGTATGTGCATGTCGAGGGCTTATTTTTATTGAATTGTGGTGAAAATTGTACCTCGAGGTGGATTTATTATATCTAACTGCTTAACAAGGGTTTATAAAATAAACTGTATAGGAATCAAGATAGCCTTTCATTTGGGATAATTTCACATGAGATCCTCAAACAGTATTCCAAACAAAATCATATTCTAGGCCTATAAAATTAAAATATTTCTTATGAAAGTTATATTTATTCATGTAACATCAAGGATGTTGTTACCCTGTTACTACTGTATATTTTAATATCTCTCTTTTGAGATCTCTGTAATGCACATTGGAAGGAGGCAAAAGAAATTTCAAGATAATAATATGCTTTGCGGCAACATTTTTAGTCATATTTCCATAGCTATTCACCTCAATTTGGCTAAAACTATGTCTTAGCACAGCTTGTGTAAACCCAATCAAAAGGAGTGTCTGTATCACAATCTGATGCATGTATCTGCAAATGTATGCAGATCTTGTACAACATTATGTACCTAAGGGAAGGAATATCAATATTTACATAAAGTCAACCAACTATAGGAGGTGGGTCATAAACTTCTGTGTTGTTTAAAATTATATCCCGCCTTTCTACCCTGGAGCACTCAGGTGCCTATTTATTTAAAATACAGTAAAATAATTTTGTTGCTTACAATAAATGGGATTTTCATGGCCATAATGGGTCAGTAAGATTGATTGATGTGTCAGGATCTGTATAGATGCCTGATTTCCATGGAATTTAATCCATTTAACATCTTTTAGGAGAGTTAACAATCTGCTTGATGTTTTCGTAGCATTTCATTTTTTTTGGGGGGGGGGGGACTCTGCATTGTTTAACAATTTGTATCATTTGTCTCTTTCTGAATTTACTGTCATTGAGTAAATTAGAGGTTATGGGATTCTGAAGAGAGATGTGGGAGAACTTCCCTGACAGAAGATTTGGCACACTTGAAAATCACTGGGAACAAGTCCCATGTATTTCTAAGGTTTTGAGCTGAAATCTGCCTCAGAAATGAGAATGACAGGATTGGACATACAGAGAGAAGCTATTTAGCCTATATTTGAAAAGCTAAAGTAAGATATACTTGGATGCTGAAATCTGTCTTGTTTGCTGCAACAATTTTACAAGGTATTTCATGGACATAATCTCCCAAACCTGCTGTAGTTTGGTGTTTGCAGTTAACAATTTAATCAGTGCTGTCACAGATGCTCAGTTTAGCTTCACTTGGACAAATGCAGGCAATTTTTTTATCCTCAGTTACCTTTCAGATATTACCTGAAAAACAGAGTGACTGGTGTACGTAGCCCTTCCATGATGTGCAGGCAGTGAAATGGTCCTTCCTGTGCCAGACTTTCCTGGAAAAATCACATTATTGGCTCTTCTATTGTGATTGGGAACATCTGATACCAAGAAACTCCTGGTTTTTGTTTTTTTTATGCTACCAAAGTTTGTATGAATACACTGAGGCAATTTTTAGGAGCCAACTGATATTCCATTTGCCAAAAAAATAGGAATCATTTTCTGAGAAAGAATGGTCACATGTGTGAAACCCAGTTGGTTGCAAATTGTCAAGCTGTGCAAGGCTGGCAGACTCGAGAAACACTTGAATTTCTGGAACAATATCTTTTTTTGCTGGTAGGGTAATGTAACAGAATTTTGAAAGCCTGCCAAAACAGTTGTCCAGATCAACTTGTATCTAGCATAATGAAAGCAGAGTGATTCTGCATCTTTTTTCTTATGTTTCTTCATTCTCCTGGACTAAAGAATCTTTTAGTAATGGTTCTGCTCTCAGGGCCTGCTAGACAGACTGAATTACAGGATGTGGGAAATAATAACTGGAGACACGTTCTTTTGCTGTTAGAACTTCTGGCATCAGTGTTACTAGTTGCTAAGATTAAGAAGGAAAAATGAGAGAAAATAAAACTACTTTGGAAAAAAAGCATAGTTAGTTCAGAAAATTATATTAAAGCCCTCAGATTACTCAAGTGAGAAATGGAGAAATAAAAAGAAAAGAAGGATATAAGAATCCCATGATGGTTACACACTTTACACAGTGATCCCAGGGGTGAAATCCAGCAGGCTCTGACAGGTTCTTAAGAAATGGCAGCAGAAATTTTGAGTAGTTCGGAGAACTGGCAAATACCAGACTGGGGTGGGAATGGAGATTTTGCAGTATCCTTCCCCTGCGATGCCCACCAAGCCATGCCCACCAGGCCACACCACACCCACTAAGCCACACTACACCCACTAAGTACGCCCACAGAACCGATAGTAAAAAAAATGGATTTCACCACTGAGTGGTCGCAACCTTTATTTTTTATTTATTTATTATTAAATTTATATACCGCCCCTCTCCTCGTGGACTCGGGGCGGTGTACAGCCACTAATACTAAAACCACATATACAAATAGGTAGATTAAAAAATGATTAAATTATTACAATGGCTATAACATTTTAAAACTCTAAAAAGTATTTCAAATTATTCAATATTAAAATTCCAATTATACCCTCTAAAAAACCCATTAATTAATTTATCCCAGACCAGCTAAATGGAAGAGATAAGTCTTCAGCTCTCGGCGAAAAGTTCTTAAGTCCGGGAACCTCCGCAGTGCAGGTGGTAGTTCGTTCCAGAGGGACGGGCCTGCCACAGAGAAGGCCCTTCTTCTAGGGGTCACCAAACGACATTTCGCAGCCGATATGTACGTACCGGTCGTGAGGAGGTAACTGGCAGGATGCGGTCTTGTAGATAACCTGGTCCAATGCTATGGGTCGTTTTAAAGATCATAATCATGACCTTAAAGCGAACCCGGTATGCCACTGGTAACCAATGCAGCTCCCGCAAGTTTGACGGAGGTTATCTAGTCTAGTGCTTGTGTTTGTGTTATTTTGAATTTTAGTATGACACGGTCACTCTCACCAAGGATCTTGTGGTTTCAACTCCCTCTATCACTTCTACTCCATTTGTAAGAATTAAGTCCAGTATGGCTGTCCCTCTAGTTCCCTCCTCTACCTTTTGGACAACAAAGTTGTCAGCTAGGTTGGTCAGGAATCTATTTGATTTCTCACTTGGTGCAGAATTAGTCTTCCAATTGATGTCAAAGTTACTGAAGTCCCCGATTAGTATTATAGTGTGTTTCCTACATATATTTAATAGTTGGTTGGCAAAAAGTACATCTAATTTTTATGCTTGGTTGGGTGGCCTGTAGCATAATGTCATTCTTTTTTTTTTTATACTGACCCATATGCATTCTAGGAAGTTTCAGCTTTGGTTCCATGCATTTCTGTAACAATGAAGTGGTCAGAAAATGTGACTTCACCTCCTCTTTTATGGAGTCTTTTTTTTAAAAAAAAAACCAGTTTGTAACCTTGTATTCTTCTATCATATGTTCCAGTCATGGGTTTCATCCCACAAAATTTCTGTAATTCCAACTATATTGTATCTGCCTTCATATATTAATAGTTCAAATTCACCCTGTTTGTTCCCCAAACTTTGTGCATTTGTATATAGGCACTTAAGGTATTTATGTCTGGCTCTGGGTATGCTTCCTATGTCTCCTATTTGGTATTTGAGTTTGTCTTCCTTGCCATACCTCCCTACCTATTATCTGACTTGTTTTCTAGGAGTTAAAGGATATACTACTCTATACTTCACTAGTGGGGCATACAATTTTTCTTTTATTACAATATAAAAATGATTTTGAGTCCCTAGAAAGAGTGCAGAGAATAGGACAAAGATAGAATAGGATAACAAAGTTGGACAGGACCTTGGAGGTCTTCTGCTTAGGCAGGAAACCCTACACCACTTCAGACAAATGTTTATCCAACCTCTTCTTAAAAACTTCCAGTGTTAGAGCATTCACCACTTCTGGAGGCAAGTTGTTCTACTGATTAATTACTGATATGGGAAGCAGTGATCATTTGCTGTATTTTAAAAGAGAGCATGATAAGTTACTAAATTGTTAATGGTTGTGATGAAGGGGTGAGTTATTGTTTAAGTATTTTTCCTTTTTCTTTACTATATTTTTTTCTTTTGCTAGTAGCAAAGATTATGTGAAATGCTTACGCATATTTGGGTCCTGGATGCCAGAATCTGCCTGCCATAGATTTGTTTTATTCCCCATTTCTGGCATAGTACAGAGACTCACTGGGATTCAGTTTATCCAGCTGAATTTTTAGCTATTGTTTGCTTATTTTCTTATCTGTTTACACATGTTTTTAATATCTAGCAGCTCTTCAAGGGCACCTGCACTGGGACATCCTACAAAAACCAAAGTGTCAGGTTGTTTGTTTTGTTTAGTCAAGAAACAATTTTCCAATATTTAGTGTGGGAAATACTTGGAGGAGAATAATTTGATTAGATGCAGCCAGCTTGTCTTGCATAAATGGGGTCTACCTTAACTAATCTGCTGGATGCCTTCCGGGTTTTCATGGCTGCTGCACTGATTCACAGTTGTCGTAGTGGAGATGCAAAATCCTAAGAAGTAATATTAGAAAAAATTCACTAGATCAGAGGTCACCAACCTTTCAGACCTCAGAGACCACTAAATTCATAATTTTAAATCCTGCAGACCACTAATATGATCTGCCTAATGACTGGCAGAGTGGGAGTGGCTAGGGGGTCATGTGACTGGGTGGGTGTGGTCAATTTGAGATCACTCATGATGAGGGGTGCTTCGCCAGCCTCTACTCACCCCTCCCCTCTCTGCCACTCCTCAACTCCTTGCCCATGCTCCTTAAAGCCCTAACAGGAAACAGCTCTTGGAGCTAAGCAGCCACCATTAGATAAAATTGGCAAAACAGCTCAGTTCAAATTGGATCTGACCAAAAAGGAGACTCAGTAGAAGCACCTCACTGAGGACTATGAGCATATGATTTCCAAGCATAGAGAAGACCTGTGGGAGTGCAAGGCCCAGTACAGGTGCCTGGAGATTCAGCGGGCTGAGATGGTTAGCCAGTTCCAGACCTTGATGCAATCCCACTGGAACAAGGTCCTCCAGCTATTCATCACCAGCAGCACTTCCCTCCAGCCTTTGTCCAAAGCCCTGAAGCAGGAGGCTGACACAGACCCCAAGTCAGAATTTCTGTCCCACTCTGACCCACACAAAGACATTGAAGAGGGAGACTCTTTACAGCAACACAAACATTCATTGCATGTATCCGTCCTAGGGGATGTAGTTTGAGAACCCCTGATTTAGTGCAATATAAAAAAATGCAAATAATTTTTCTGCGGATTGCCAAAATTTTCTTGTGGACCACCAGTGCTCCACGGACTACCAGTTGGTGACCACTGCCCTAAATGATAGGCTCAAGATCCACATGGATCTTCACAGACTTGAACATTGGGCCTTATCTAACAAAATGAAATTCAATATAGAGAAAAGTAAAGTCTTACCCTTAGGCAAGAAAAAACAAAAATACACATATAGACTGGGTGAAACCAAGCTTAATAGCAGTAACTGTGAAATGGATCTTGGAGTCTTAGTGGACAACCAATTAAATATGAGACAACAGTGTTTGGCAGCATCCAGAAAAGCCAATGCAAGCCTAAGTTTCAGATTTGGGTTTTCCCAGATGTGCCAAGATGACATCTTTAATAAAACGGTACTTGGAGGAACTGCTGGCCTTGGAGTCTTCATTGGTTGAGGCAGTGATGGGTTGCTACCAGTTTGCACCGGTTTGAGGGTAATGTTTGTGGAAATTTGGCCAAGGTTACCAAACTGGTAATGATGGCCAGCTATCCATGCCCCTGAACCGGCCCCCCAGTCACCGCTCATTTGCCCCGGGTGCCATGTTCATCACCACCATGCTCTTTGCCCACACGCATCCCATTGCCTTGCAAGTCCAATCGGATGCACATGTGTGAAGAACATGGTGACAATGTCAACAGCCTTTTCCACCAGTACTTTTTGGTGGCCTGCGGAGAAAATGGCTGGCAAAGAATCCTTTTCAGAGACTTCTTTGCCAGCTGCTTTCCAGCAGTGGCAGCCAGCTGGGGGCTGCCAAAAACTTCAGTCAGCTTGCCTTCCCGACTTTGGACCAGCCACCACAGAAGGTAAGCAGCTGAACAAAGAGGTGGTGCTGGGGGAGGAAGGCAGGAAGTGGGCCTAGCCACAGGGAATGTCGGGAAGGCAGGCAAGTAAGTGGGGGCCACTCACCCATGGGGAAGGGGGCTATCAGCCTACTCCCTTCCTCATGGCCCTGCCATGCTTGCCTGCTAGTCCCCCACACCCTTGCCTTCTGAAGTCAGATCACACATCCAACCCAGGATGGGAGACACACAGCTTCTGGCCCAGCCACTGGGTGGATGGGCAGCCCTTTGGGGAGATGGAGCCACTGCGCTGGAGCTGAGAGGAGAAGTGGCAGTTGGTCATGACCACTCAGTCACATGACCACCAAGCCACACCCACCAAACAAGCCATGCCCAGTAAAAAATTTGGAACCCACCCCTATGTTGGGGCTGTTACTTGGAACTCTGACAGTTAACTTCAGAGCATTTGTTGTTTGGAGAGCCTGGTCAGAACCCTATGATTCTATGATTCTTGAAGAGTAGGGAGAATAGACGAGATGCACAAACCTTTAACAGCTTTATTTAAGCAAAAGCAACATGTGAATAACAGCAGCGGTTGGGAAGCGCGCAGCCGCTTTTATAGTAAAGCGGCTCCCGGCTCCCAGCCACTGACAAACCTTCAAACTTCCCGCGCAAACCGCGAGGTCAGGGATTGGCCTGTAGTCCTTTGAATTGATTGGTTAGGCGGCCTGTCAGTCAATACTTAACAGTATCCATGATACTACTGGATCCATTGACTCCACTGGTGCTGCCAATGTTGCTAATTCCAGTGCACACAAGTCCAGAGATCCCAAATACTCTTATAGCTCCTAATCAAAGTCTCAGATGCATCCATATCTAGTCTACAGTTATAGCTATACTGGTTTCCGGTCAACTGTTTTTGACTTTAAGAACCTCATATGGTTCCTGCAGCACTGCCTTCTCCAAGTACAATTGATTTATCCAATATACTCATTTCAGAGGGAAACACTATGGATTCCCACTGCACAAGTTACATCAATGCAAATTTGAGAAAGGTGAATTTTAGTGATGGCTCCTACCTTATAGGAAAGCCCTATCTCCCCACCCAGAACATATTGATGGCTACCTTGTGAGAAGTTGAGATGGGCTATTTTGAATATATTTAAGATTTATTTATTTACAAGACTTACCTAACCACCCATTTTTTAAAAAATCTGGTAAGCTACATAAACTAAAAAGACAAAAAAACAATAAAACCAAAATATGGTGCCTCAACTATCCTTCTCTAATGCATCCAATGAAATTATGGCAAGTTCTAACCTCACCCTATCCCAAAGCTTGATAACCTAATGTAAATTGGCACAATTTAATAATCTTGGACCATCATTTGATTCTTTACTTTATTTTTATGTATATAGATTTGTGTTGTTATGGCTGTAAAATACTAAGTCTCTGGATTCTGGTGATATATCAATAACAGAAATCAATAAATAAAATATTCTAGTCTAGGTATATTCTAGAGCAATTAGCAAACTTGTCGACCAAGAATGAATGGGGATGGCAGCAGGTGCATTATTTTAATATTTTCTAAAACAGCCCTTACTTCAAAGCTCTCCAACTAAAATCTGCAACAATTCTATTATACAGCTGTTTTTATCTAAAAACTAGGTTATAATTTTGGAGTATTTCCTTGGGCTACATTTATCGCTGATAAAATCGGAAAAAAGACTTCTTGTTTCAATAAAAAATTACTTATTAAACTACTACTGTAACTCCAGAATGCTCCTTATAGTGTTATTTTCTCATCAGGCAATTTGTCTCATGTTGACAAGTTTAATTGTATGTTAAAAATTTGGTTTCTGACAATCTGTGACACAGGCAGCTGAAATCACGGTAAAGATTAACTTGCAAAAAAAAAAAGTCCTACTATATACCATTTTCTTTATTAATTTTGTACAAAATGTCTTACCATTAAGCCAAGATGCTTTATATTCTGTCCTCAAAGGATTCCTGAAACTCCGCAATATAATTGGCTCTGTACCCAAGAAGTTATTTGAGGTGGCTGTATAAAGTGCACCATCTGAGACAAAGCAAATAAAAAGATGTATCTTTTTGGCAAATTTGACAATTTGCAGGAGGAGATGGGTATATTGTGTGTGCTACAGCTCAAGGTTAATTATAGAAGCAAAAGCATAGAAGACACAAGAGTGAGCCATGTCAAATCCCATATCTGGGCCACTACTACAAATGGCACCTTCAGAATTTAATAACATGCATGCAGGTTATATAGAGGTCCATGATCACAATATGATGCTGGACTGGGTCTCACAGCTGCTTTCCCTTTAAAATAAAAGTAGAAATAGATTAAAGATGGTTGTTTAGCACATGTAGCCTAATATTAGTTTGAGTTACAGCAATTCTCCACAGAATGATGAACCTTGCACAACAATTAAACCTGCTTAACTTTATTTTAATTTAACAAGTTAAATAATTATTGCTATAATTCATGGCAAGACATAAAGGAAGTAGGAAAACCATGATCTAACCATGACCAATGGTATATAACCAACTAATACATAATAAATAATATGAACACAAAAAGCCATTCTTGCATTATTGCAAATCCAACAGCATAACTTTCTTCATCTTAATATGAAAATACTAATGCCAACATTAAGGACTGGCACAGTCGGTTCCTCCTACTCTATACTGACATCTGTTCCTCCTTATTCTTGAGCTTACTTTCTCCTTCTTGCTACAGCTATCTGTTCAACTGTGCTTGAAGGTGACTTGGCACTGACAGGAGCAAGAAAAATGGGCTGAAGTCAAAGAATGGAGACAGCTACAATAATGACAACTATGTGGAATTACAATGGAGGTGGGAGGAGAGAGTTGAGGGCATTTTGCTTAAGAGCTATGTACAGCCTTTAGCTGAGACTGACACTTTGACTGCTGTCAGCAATTTAGCTTCCATTGCAAACATATGCCTGACAGAATGAAGCAGTGGTCAAACATATCAGCAAGTTCCAAAAATAGAAGAAAACAAGCAGCTAAGTTTAAAAGGCTACATTGATTGTCCAATGACAATAGAAAATGGTTTGAAAAGAGTCTTTGTGTAAAATATCAGCTTCTTCTTCTTTTTAAATTACTTTTTAACCAAAAAGCTGCTGCTTGCAGAATAGGATAACTTTCTTCCCCCCACTATGACCTTGTACTTCATTTGAAATCTACACTATACAGAAAAGAACAAAGGCTGTAAGGAGACAAAGTTGAAAAAGAATAAATATGTCATTAGAGTCTTTCAAAAAAATATCTTACATCAGCCAGCTATTGAGGAAGAGCTGATGTACTGTACAGACAGATTGCATATGCAATTAGTTTCCTGATAGCTTTTTCAAACCAGTCTTTTATTCAAAAACTGATAAGCAACATCACATCTGAAATATATTCATTCTAATTTGAGTAATCAGTGCTTGACAACCATGACTAAATGAAAAATATATGAAGACATTTTGCAGGGCAAGGAGAAAACTTACCAACCATTAAAGAGGCATAACTCACAGTTGGTTCATATGGACATCTTCCTCTGCCATCTATAGCTTTTGTATACAACTTTAATTTCATATTGTCAATTACCTATTTTAAATAATTCCCAGAGAGCAGATGTATTAGTGACAATGTTCACATTTCTTGCTAAATCAGTTTCCTTATCTATTAAAAGGTAAAGACCCCTTTACTCCATTCAACTTCCAAGCTGAACATGAATCTGGATGACTGAAACAGTGCTTTATATGAAACAAAAATTAAGGAGGTTCTATTGAGAAAAATCGCAAGTCTGGAAACCAAAGTCTATTCTGTTAAATGTTGAGACCTAATATATGCTCTATATTAGAATAGAAAGTGAGAATCTGATCATAAAAAAGAATAGAAGCTTTACGCATTAGACAGTATAAGTTAAAGTCTCCTTTAACTTATTCAGGAACTAGCTTTGTTTATATAAGGGACTGAATAGAGACTGGACAATGTTATGATGACTGCATAT
>JANHFP010005347.1:22134-32908 GCA_032468135.1 Calamaria suluensis
TTGCATGCCCGGTCCTGATTGGTTCAGCACAGCAGAACCCAGTCAAGATGATTGACGTCGTGACAATGTAGGAAAATTCAAAGGGTTTCTGAGAGGTGAGTAGGCAATAACATGGATAAGGAGAACTACTAAACATGGACAAAACAGATGAAAGAACAGGCTATTTCTGCTGGGCCTCAGGTGTGGTGGGGAACTGAGGAGAAAAGGAACTGGTGAACAAGTAGCTTGATCTCTAGGAGCTTCTAGAAGAGCTAATGGCTTACACAGACATAACACCTCTGACACAAATACCCAACAACAATACATAGGAGATGGATTAAGCAGGCATCACATAATTCAACTGAGGGATGATTCACTTTTGTAAAACGTGGAGATAGCCAACACTTTAAACAACAACAAGAATGAGAAATTCATGGAAGACTGGTCTCTCAGGGTCTGCTAATTTAAACTATACTTTATAATTTCCAGAATCCTGAGCAAAAAAACACCTTCCAGGAAGCAATGCTGAAGGTGGACTACCATCATCGCAACTGTCTGTGTGCCTTCCTAGATGCACCTGGCTAGTCTTATTTAGACTTAACATCCTTAAGCTCTCTCCCAGAACACTGCTCCATTCATCTCTTGGCTTAATACACCTGTTTAGAGAAGCGCAAAATATATTGAAGCTGAAACATCTCATTCCAGTTTGAAACAAGCTATTTCCAACCTCAGAAGAAATATTCTGAATCAAGGTGTTTCAAACTCAAATTGTTTCAAATTGGAAGCATTTTCTACATGTTTACTCATGATGATCAATTTGATGCTAAATGATGACACAAATGCAATGACATTACAAAAATGCTGTGGTCATGTTCATAAGCACTCATGATTCCAAGCTTATCAACTTTGCAGAATGAAAATCTGGATAACTGTGACAGTCACTGTGCACACAAGAGCTCCACTGCTTGTTTATGCAAAGGAAGAATACACATTATCTCAGTCATTATATTGTAGGATTACTTCCTCAATGCTCGGAGCGGGATTGTGGTTGGAATTGCTGGATTTTGGATGGCACACCACCACCTCCTCCTCCTCACTTCCACAATAAGATTTATTGTACAGTTTGACACAAGAACAAAGTGCTTCTAGACATTACTAGTTTTTTCCTCTGACACAATATATACACATACTGTCCTTCAATTCTGACTTATTGTGTTGGATGAATACAAATGCTATGATTTGCGAATTATACTTTATTGCATAGTGCCTTTTCTACACCACAGACTCCCTTTAAATAACTTTTGTGGTCATGGACCATAGCCAGGACCCTCAAGATTTAAGATTTAGATTTCTTCAAACCTTCACAGACCCCCTGTGATGACATTACAGCCCCCAGGGGTCCGTGGGCCAAAGTTTGAGAACCACTGGCATAGTGTATTGTGCAAATCCAATCATGTTTTGTAACCAAAATTATGGCTTACTGTGATGTGTGAATTCAGCCTCTTTGTCTCAGATAAGTATTATTCCATTACATATAGAGAACTGGACTTCATGTGAATTTCCCAGGTGCTATCCGTAACACAGTCAGCAGAATTAATACAGTGTTTCCAACACTTTTTCATACAGAAGCCAATGTGTTTGCATACAGAAGCCTTTCCAGATTTCTCCAAGAGAACAGCACATTTCGAAACTAACCCTGTGATCTCCCTATGTGAAATCTGAGCCATTCCACTGAATTAAGGCTTCTTGTGCCATCCATATGATCCAAATGTATCTGGATGGAATTTCAGGTGAGCAGCTGGAGGCTGCCTTTATTAATTTATTTTAAAACACTGCCTGATGCTGTAGTTTATCAGATAGTCCTGTTTAGTACTTCTCTTCCTGCTGAGGTATGCAAAAAATAAAGGTCTTTTCCCTCTATCACTAAATATGCCGATCAATTTCATTTGGTCCATATTTTAAGGACCCTGACCTAATTCCTCTTAGATACTGAGATTGGAATGCAGTTAGCTTTCTAACTTCACATTTCAAAGTGTGGTTATCCAAGTAAACGTTGGTATAAGAGCCATGGTGATGCAGTGGTTAGAAGGCTGACTCTGCCCATTGCCAGTTCGATCCTGACCAGCTAAAGATTGACTCAGCTTTCCATCCTTCTGAGGTTGGTAAAATGAGGACGCAGTTTGTTGGGATGGGGCAACATGGTGACTCTGTAAACCGCTTAGAAAGGGCGGTAAAGCACTATGAAGCGGTATATAAGTCTATGTGCTATTGCTACTTTTTCTTTTTTAGAAAACCAAATTTTATGAATCTGTAAATTTATAAATTTGCATACCAGTTGCACATATTTAGGAGAAAGAACAATATAAAAAATAAGTTCTTGAAATTTCTTTCAAAACTCACAAAATGTTACAGAAGAGATTATGACCGAACACAAAAACAGTGACATGCATACAAAATGGGGGATTGAGATTCATCTACAGCTTGAATTGATGGTTCCTGTTTCTCAATTTTATATTCTTTGTAGTACACCAAGGGATACTGCTGATCAAAGTCTGATTACGAGACATTGTGCTGACGATGCAGGGACATAAATAACCTAACAGCACAGTGGAAGCAAAGGATTGCTTGATAAATAAACTGAAGTTCAATGAAAAAGGAAATAAGCTTCTTTATTTGATCCTTAATGTGCATGTAAACATGTGCCTAGAATCCAGAAGGAATGGTGCAGCAATTGCCACTGAAAAGATGGCGGGCTCACATTTTGACTGCCTTGAAAGTTACAAAAAGGGAAGGAAGCTACAGTTGCAAAGAAACACTTTGGTATTCGGATACAAAACATCCATTATCCATTATGAATTCAGTGCTACAGATTTATTTGTGGATGAGAATAAATTTAAAAAGGTCTTTACTTGAACTTTTATGTTAATTTTTTATTTTACTCTCTCATTTTTTCTCTCTCTTCCCTGTGTTTACTATCAACCTTCCATTGTTTGCCTTTTCTAATTTGCCAGGAACCACACACATGGTGGCTAAGACGATAGGGATCTAGTGATCATGATCTGATACTTAGTCAGATTTATGAAGCAGAACAATAAATATTGCTATACGGCTTACTCTGGCCTTGGAATACTTTGAAAAGGGGGGAGTCTTGAATTCTATATAAAACTGCTTAAATCATTGAGTAAAGAAGGATAGCACAAAAGTTCTAAAGACTAGGTCATCCATTATCCTCAAATGTCACTGCATTGTATAGTTCCTTACATATGTGGATAATTCAAAGCTGGCCACTAGCCAACTGAGCTGCTGCAGCAGCCAATGCCACGCCTGAATTGAGCATGCATGCTTTTCATTCTGAACATCTGTATGTACACCTCCCTTCAGAGATTCTGCTTTGATGATTTAAAGCCTCACAGAAAAAAAGCCAGTAGCACGCTTGCCCCAATGTTTAATATATTCAAATTCTGTTAACGAAGCAGTTTGTTCTTGTACTTCATACAAGAATAATCAGGTTTTTAATATTTTATGCCTCGAGGTTTTGTGCTGAAATCCCAACTAATGCAAACGGGGAAAAAAAAGAAAGTGATCCACTTACTCATCTAACTCCTCTTCATCTGTTCTTGATGTGTCAGCGTAAAGATATTTGCTCATATCAACAGGCCGGATACTTTTCCTTTTGCTAGGTTGAGGAGGAGAGTCTTTGACAGGTAATAGGACCTCAGGTTCAGGGTCTGGCTCATCAAAAGGGTTCATATACTCCACACTCTTTTCTTGAAAGGGGTTATATTCATCGCTGTCATCACAATAGCGCTCTTGTTTGGATAATGAAGCCATCTTAATGTCTTGTTCTACAGGGAGCACAATCAAGAGGTTGTGTCAATGCAGAAGGAACTCTTCCATTCCTTCAGAATAGTGTATTTCTCCTGATATAACTCTAGTAGAATACAAAAGTTCCCATCCCAAATTAATATTAATAAAACAAGAGGAGTACTTATAAAGTGTGTTGGAAATCATTATAAACAAAATGGAAAAAAGGCCATTTTTTGATGACTAGGGAAAGTTTTTTTTAAAAAAAGTACTCAGAAATTTTATCATTATTTGGAGAATCCTGATTTCCACAGGACAACCCGTGTAATCCATAACAGTCATAATAACTGTTCAGATGAAATCTGAAGCTTCTGCTACAAACAACTTTTCCAAAAGGCAGATTGCCATGTTCCTGCGATCTTTTGTGCATGTATTTTAAACAATAAATAATTGAAAAGGACAAATGGTTTCGTTCTATTTTTGCTTCTAGTATTGCACAAAAATGTTACTTAACACAGTACTGGCCAGAGCAAAGAATTAGTCATATACAAAAAGGAAATTGTATTTGTTACAAATAATTCACCTTTACTTTTTGCTCAACTGTTGAAAGTGAAGTAATTCAAGTAGAAGTCCTGCTCAATTGTGATCCATTAAACCAAAAGCAGATTAGTCATATATTGTAATTTTGTTATGTATCTGCTTCATAATTCAAAAAATAAAGGTATTTTTTTGCGCTCCCAAATAGAAGGAATGCAACATACTGCTCCGGTCAGGTGAGACTCAGAAATCATTCAGATTTGATATATGCTCTGAAACAATTAACTAAAGAAATGTACTGATAATCCATTTCAAAAACTGGCTTAGGATCATACAAATTCAATTCAATACAATCCATTCATTTCATCTTTATATTTAATCTGCCTCTATGGCCACATATCTAGTCCTGTACCTGAGTTGCTGGGAGTATGATATTCAAGTACATTCAGTAATAGAGATAGATTCTAGAACAATGGTTTAAATAGACCCATTTCTAGAGGCATATTTCAGAATATCAAGGTCCATTAATAAAGAATAGGTGGAATTCTACAGATGAAGTCTTGATACTCAATTCACAATATTTATGATAAGTATGGCTTAAAGGAAGAAGTCAAGAATAATTTATACAAAAATGAAGTAATCAATTGATTAATTATTATCTCAAAAAGCTGAAAGAAAAAACCCTCCAGATTAAACACATCATCAAAGACATGAACTGAATACAGAAAAGTGATGCAGACTTTTTAAAACGAAATAAAGCAATAAGAAAACAAAAAAGAATGTGAAGGAAGAAAGAGAAGAGTGTTCAGAAGGAATCTGTATATTTAAACAATCAACTTCTTGTAACATTTAGCACTTATATTGTTCTTTAATCTTCAAAATTCTTTATAAACATTAACTAATTAATCTAAATCCTTCTATCAAATATAGATACAGTAGGACTCTGGAATGTAATACTAATCCGAGACACAGCTAAAAGGGAAATAGTGCTGCTGTTTAGACTAGTTAAGCCTCCCTTAAGTACTACAGAGTAACAAAGTTAGCTTATAAGCATTAGCTAGAAGAGACTTCCCTAACCGTCAGCCTCAGTTTATGAGCCAGTAAATTTAATAACAGACAGCACTTCAGTCTATCTTCCCTAGCCATCATAACTCATGCAGATATCCCTAACCACTGTATATCTACTGTCAGAAAAATCCAATGTCTAAGAAACAATCAAACAATCAAAGCACAGAAGACGATGTTCCATGGTAGAATAAGGCTTGTACTAGGAACTCTGTGTATGCATGTCCTTTTTCTCTAATATCAACCTTATGTGTCTGATGCTGGAGGCCAGTCTCCTATTGTAAAGCCTGACATTTAAAATCACCAAGAGGCTTAGTACTTATATTACACTCAACAGTTAGAACATTGTGGAATACAATATGGTTGTATCATGATCATATTTCATATCTTGGTATGTATTTATCACTTCAGAGAGAAGCAAAGAGTTGCCTCAATCCCATGCTTGATCTTGCAAATGCAAGAAAGTGTTCACCCATTGTTGCTGTTTTACGCCTCCGCTTTTTTATATTCATCTTTCTAGTGTAATGTTAGGAGCAGTCTCTAAAGGAATGGGGGGAACTATGCAGATAGCAGTAAACACATGGCAGGATGGCAGAAAATACATTGAATAAACAATAGTACATTTTTAAAAATAGTAGATAATAATTTCCCATCCTGGCCAATAAAAGACTAAGGAACAAGAGCAGAATTAGTATCAGCCTGAAAGCAAACATTCCCACTGAGAGCCACTGAACTAAAATATATCTAAATAATGGCTTGTTCAATTTATGTCTTGAAAATCTCCAAGAATGGAGAGCCCTCATCTCTCCGGGTAATTGGATGGTACTGTCAAACTGTTGTCAAAACATTTTTCTTACTATAAAACTTTCTGGTTTCAGACCATTATATCTAGTCTTGCCCACTAAAGTAGCTGAGAAGTTGCACCCTGCCTCAAAAAGAAGACCTTCAGACCAATAACTTGTGCAGGCTCTACAACTAGTGATATATTAAGCCTTGAGGGTCTGGAGATGAACCCCTTAGGACTTCACTGTCATAAACAGAATCTCTCTATTCTGTTTTAGACTGATATTTGGTAGAAATCTCTGCAAGGCTGCAAGAGTGGTTAAAATGATCCAACTGGGGCACCTGATGAATCTTGGTGGTTTCCTAAATGCACCTGTAAATTTGCTACTTCATCTGAAGTAAGATGAAGGTGTGATTCTGTTGATGCCCTGGCAGGAATCCAAAATCAGATTATCAAAGCAGTTGCCATGATTATCCATAAGAGCCCTTTAGTCCCATGACATTGGATCACCTCCAAGGTTTACTAGGGAGCTGAGAATATTGAAGAACGGACAACCGATGAACCACAAAAGGAGAAAATCTCAGGATTGATCAAAATATAGAGTCCATCGTAAGATCCACTTGAGTATCTGCTGTGGGGAGGGAGCAAAAAAGTACTTACTTCTGTCTCTCCGCTATATCTGCACAAAACAGGACAACATAGTTTTTCTATACTAAATGGTAATTCCTCTGCCAAAATAATGGTTCATATGTTTATGAAAGATTACTTTTAACTAAAAGTGTAACTTTTGGTACATACTTACATTTGAGTTAAATCACACCAAATAACATTATTAAAGTATTGATTATTATTACTAGGACTTAAAATATTATATAAGCTTTTATTAAATGGTCCAGGCATGTCTAGAAAGAGAAAAATGATTTGATCAAACACTGACCTAAAAGGCTACTTCAGTTTGAAGAATTCCATCATTAAGCTGTACCTTAAGCAAGTTGTAGTTGAATATTTAAATTTAAAATTACCAGTGCATAAGTAACATCAAAAAACTTTTAGAAAATGAGAAGTAGAAAGTACATGTAATTTGTCATCTTGCCACAAATTGCACAACCCAAAGATTGTATATGGCAAAATTGAATACCTTCGATATCAGTGTCTCCAAAAGGATTCAGCTCAGACCTATCAGAACCTACAAATGGATTTGATCTTGAATTTCTCAAATCTTGCTCCTCTTCATCCAGGAAACTAAGCTTGTTGATAAGTTCTAAGAAACCAAGCAAAATACCTTTCAGTTCACATTTTATACTTTCATTTAGGATTAGACATAGAATGTTTAAATAATCACTTTCCAAATACTTATCTTAAGTACTACGTATTCCTTTTAATAGTAAATTGTGACACATTTTCTACTGCTAAACTATTTATAGTACACCAATGTTTCCAGCTTAGTAACATGAACAGAAGCAAGTGCAAGTTTATTATATGTTTAACTGACCTGGAAGGCTCTAGCAATAGTTTTTAGAAAGAAAAAATGCTAACTTAAAGAGAATCAATATATAAAGGCAGTAATTTTTCCATTACTAAGCTGGAAGGCCCACATGCAGCATACACATTACCTCAGAGAAAGAATGCAAAACTTTAAAGGACAAGTAATGGGAGTTCTGAGCTCGGTTTAGCAAATGGAAGATCTGACCACAATTGCAATATTTTCTGATCAATGATCACGCTGGAGGGGCTGATGGGAACATGAATCCAAGAATATCTGAGGGCCATAGTTTCTTCACCTTGGCCAATGAATGCACCATATCTTGTTGCATACTCTTGGCTATATGCAACAAGAGTGTAATGGACACCAAGCACAAAGCTACAACCAACACTTAAATATGAACAGATACTAAGGAGGTCACAGTAAAATGCAGACATGCCAGAAACAGAAAAGGAGGAAAGCTCATAGACCTTCAGAAGAACTGGCTGATTTAGTGGACAGCATATTTGTATGCTTTATGCAGTCATCTTGATCTTCATCTAAGCTGCTCAGAGCATTCAACTGGTTTACAATTTCTGTAAACAGAAGCCAGTCAAGACAACTGTGAGGTAAGGTCATTTAATGGAAAAGGAATACAATACATGCTGTTATTAGGAAAAAGAGAAAAGGAAAAGAAAGACAAATGTTAATTTAGGAATACATTCCAGAATGAACAATCATAATCAATATATCTCTCTAATTTCATGAGGGCTTTTCCATATTCTAGAATGTGGAACCTCAGTGAATGTGAAATATATTTGAACAGAAATATAATTAACAGAATTATCTTGTACACATTCTGCACTAAAACAAGAACTAAATAATAATTAAAATACTGAAATATAATATTTTAATTAAGGTGTGCATAGACACACAATTAATGTTGCCAAATAAAACTTACCACATTGCCCTGCCATGCAGAACTGGAAGAGCAAAAATAGCCAGGGCTGGCTCTTAAGTTTTAGTCAACCCATACCTCGCACGTCTATTTATTTGTTTAATTTCTATACCGCCCCATCTCCGCAGACTCACAGAATTCTGCGGTTCACAGCAAACAAACACAATTCTAAAATTCAAAATTTAAGATTTAAAATTTAAAATTTAAAAATTGAATTTAATCCCCACCCCCATGGTCATCCCAGGCTGGCCTGCTGGAAGAGCCAGGTCTTCAGCTCCCGATGGAATGACCTTAGGTCGGGGAGCATCCGCAGCATTGGGGGCAATTCATTCCAGAGTAACTTCACCGTAATCAGTTACTTTCTCTAGATAATAATATGTTCTTAAGCAGAGGCTCCAGACCCATTGATAGAAATTAATTGGATAACTTCCAAGTAATCCTTGAAACAAATTATAAGAGTTAAATTAGCTTGGTTAAACTTTTGGCTTGGGTAGCTGGCTATAATTACCTAACTGCCAAAGAGACGAAATTGTGTCTTTAGAACACTAGGGTAATGTTGTGGCCAAGAGAAAAGTAATTTACTCAAGAATCATGTAGAAACAGAATTTAGTTAGATGTTTTAAAACACAGAGAACAGATGAAACTATTCAACTATTCAAGAAATCAGAACAAAATATTGCTCTGTGTACACACACACACACACACACACACACACACACACTACATCCCTTTTAACCAACCCTGAGCAGAATGTTCTCTACATATTTCTACATGGTTTTGTTTGTTTGTTGTGAAACGGAGCATTATTCAAATGTTCTGAGTGACAATATTTTGATTCTTAAACATTACAGCCATTCTCCATATTTATTTTCCATTATATCTCTTCCAAAGAATGAAAATAAAGACGATACTCAGGTCTGGTGTTTTGCTTTTCAGTAAGTGACCTTTCCAATTAATAATGGACAGGCACCAAGAAAGACATACATAGGCTCATTAAAATTAGAATAAATATATATCTGCAACAAAAGAGGCATCATTCCAACTTCGTTATTTTGAAGTTGTGGGATACATGCATGCAAAACTTTAAGACTAGATTACTCAGACCTGAATCATTGCTCTGTACGGAAAGTGATATATGTGCTAAGGAACTTTCTATCTTATCAAATGTCAGTTAAATATGTCAATGACAAAGTGAATAATATGGATATTTTCTAAACCAGTACTATATCCCAGGCACTGGAGTTCATATTAAATTCCTAAAAGGAATAATTTGCTTTCAGAAATAATGTTTAATGACTCGGAGGAAAGCAGAAAGGTCTGGTAGTAAAAGAATATTGTCATGATCCACAATTTTTTAAATCTGGTGATTTAAGAATTAATGCTCTCAAAATGGTGCCATGCTTCTGTCTGGTTCATGCTTTTTAATTTGTAGGTATTTTATATAACCTAAGAATCTTAAATTATGAGAAACTCATTCTGCAAAGCTGGAGAAAGATTGGCCCCTGATTTTGCTTCCATTTTGATTTTGATTTTTTCTTCCCATGTACAAGGAATGGGAAAGAAAACAGGAAAAGCTAGTTAGATGATTGGTCTAAAATCCCTGTGGAATGATGGCTGGAGGGACTATTTTCCAGCTTTGGCAAGTACCACTCCTGGTAGCTGGTATGGAAAAGGCCTTTATAATCAGATTACCCAGTTGTTAGAAATCTATGCTTGACACTCTCCCAAGGGCTGTAAAATTGGGATTTTTTATTAAAAAGTATTTTGATGTGGTAGAATATAATAAAAGTATGCCAAGTATCTTACTCTTATACTTTAATTAAACACATTTTCTTGTAGTTTCCCCACAGATCCTGAAATCTGAGCACAGGCTTCTTTGACCTGTTCAGATATATTCTCAAGAAGCATCTGCATTATTTTAGTGCCTTATACTATGGGGGTTATTTATTTCTAGAATTGATTAGTTACATTCCGTACTCCAAAAATATTTGAAGTGATACTCAAAGGTACTTTTATAAAGTATAAGGCATGCTAAAATAAATACAGGGTTTTTGTAAAAAAAAGTTGTTGTTGTTAGTTGCGAAGTCATGTCCGACCCATTGCGACTGCATGGACAATGTTCCTCCAGGCCTTCCTGTCCTCCACCATCCTCTGGAGTCCACCTAAGCTCACGCCTACTGCTTCA
>JANHFP010005348.1:10623-21505 GCA_032468135.1 Calamaria suluensis
GACTCCAGTTGTGATAGTATTTCTTGTGTTCTTTGCCACAACTGTGTATCAATGCTATTGAATAATAAATTATATATATATAACCTAATATGTAATTGACAAATTAAAAAAAGATATAAGTATAAACATACTTATTCATAAACCTATTATGAATAGAGGATAAGGATATGAATAAATGGGGGCAGTAGGACAGGGAAGATAGGCACGTTTGTGCGCTTATGCACGCCCCTTACAGACCTCTTAGGAATGGGGTGAGGTCAACAGTATTTTGCAAAATGTGCAAAAAGATTCCATAAAACAAAGAGTGGAAATGCGTGGAATGGTCTCCGATGTCTTAGGATTTATTAAAGACACATGCACACATATTAAGAGTTTCGGTGGCGCAGTGGTTAGAGTGCAGTACTGAAGGCTACTTCTGCTGACTACCGTCTGCCTGCAATTTGGAAGTTCAAATCCCACCAAGCTCAAGGTTGACTTAGCCTTCCATCCTTCTGAGGTGGGTTAAAGGAGGACCCAAATTGTTGGGAGGCAATAGGCTGACTCTGTAAACTTCTTAGAGAGGGCTGTAAAAGCACTATAAGTCTAAGTGCTATTGCTATTGAAAGAGCTAAAAGCAGCACATGAGATCTGAACTCTTAATCCTCATCTGTTCCATTTGTTCTCATGATCTGGCCAATATTACAAACAACTCTTGACTAACTTCATCCTCACTGGCTTTAGTTGCACTGCTTTCATTCCTACTTAGAATCAAGATGCCTGGTTTTCAGATTCAACCGTAGAGTATTCCACTGAACCCTGCCAGTACTATGTGCCAGGTGAAGATCTGAGTCATCACCATTCTGAATTCTTTGCTTTCCTTCAGAATTGAGGATCTTGTGCAAAGGCATGTTTGTCTATTCATAGATGAGATGATGCGGGTCTCTGTTCCGGAACAGAGTGGAATTTCCATAAACAGATGGAAAGAAAACAATAATGGCTCAGTGTCTGTTGCTGTGGGAACCACACTCCTCACCAAAACTATCAAAGGCTTACAACGAAGAAGGCCACATCTTGTGCCATATAGCGAGCCCAGTCTTGGAAAACAGAATAGCCAAGATGTCACATCTCAACGTCTAATTACTGTTTCCATTCACTCGTTTGCTTTTAATTCATTCTGACCTTTTAATATAAATTGCTTCTCTCATCTGCACGAACTCACATTGTTGTGACCTGAAGTCTATATACAAATGACCTCTTGTTTAGAAGTTGGACAATACCACTAAGCTGCCTTTATTTCATATTGTACTGTTATGACATTTCTCGTCTGAAGCCATATTTTCCTCCAAAAAACAAAGCTGGAGTTTTCCAACAACTTGATGAGAATGGCACAAAGCTGTTCCCAATAAATGTCCTTGCAATAAATATGCCTTTTGCTTGCAATAATTTGAGAAGCAATAAAATTTATTTGCGCTATTGACAGTTAAAAAACCCAGATTTTGGAATTAGAAGGATTTTTGAATCCTTTAGCTGTATTGATTGGAAGGGGGGATACCTTTCATGGAGAATCAATGCAGGAACAATGCTTTAATGGGATAATTTTGTTGGTTTTACACACTCAGGCAAATAAAGCTTAAACATTCTGACTTTGCTTTTCGGAAGTGAGTTCCTTGTTACTCTGATGTGTCCTTAAGTTTCAAGAATGTTTGAAACACAAAATAGAAAAGGTCAGTGAAGATGCAGAATATAGATGCCACACCCTAAACCAAGAATGATACACTCTTCAATTGATGATTCTTCCAAGCTGAAGACATCTTCACGTTAGGTTGAGAAACACTGGTCTGTTTGCAAAAGCTTTCATAATTTATTTTCTCAGATGCTGCACAAGCAGTGTTAACAAAATGATCTTATTACCTAATCAGTTGTCCTATGAATTTCCCATGCACTGGATGCCACTCACCGGCTTTGAAGCATCACCACCTAAGCCAGAGGCCTGCAACCTTAAACATTCACAGAGTCATTGGGACCCGTTTCTCACAGAAAAGGAAACACCGGGAGCATATGTAGTTGAATTAAACGTTATGTTTTCCTCTGAAACTTTTATTTTCTTGGCCTACCAGGGGTTGAAAAATCATGTGCCAGCTGATATCGCACATTGGCAGTTGTGACACATATTTTGAGTGACAGGGAGCCACAGCAGAGGGGTGAAAGAGCCACATGTGGCTCTAGAGCTGCAGTTTGCTGACCCCTGCTTTAGGACAGTTGTAATTCATCTGTAAGTCCAAGACATTTCCTTTCAAGTGAATGCAAAATGTGAAAAAGGAATAAGAATTAGTAAGTAAACCACTAAAGATGAGATTAGGAGCATATGAAGACAGCTACATTTCATAAAATTCACTATAACTCTGTACTTTTTTGTCCTTGCAAACCATTCTTGCTTCAGACACATTGGCACTCTACCTCTGAGGTTGCCTTTGGTTCTAAATCTTAAGTTCTTGAGGGTTTCATTAGCTCATTCAACCATGGTTTTCCTTTATTATCCACTTCATCTAAATCCATTACTTTTCCTTCATACATTGGTTTTACAGTTCGGTCTTCATTTGTTCTCTAGAGATCACTGGCAATCAGTCCTAATTCATTCTACAGATATGTCTAGTTATTTAACAATTTCTTTCCATCCTAATTACCCTACATTTTCTTTCTCGTGTTTATTTAAACAGCTCCCTGCTGTCTGTGGCTGCATTCTTTGCAACTTTTTCTCTACATGTACGTTATATATGTATATATGATTCTCTTACCTGTGTATTGCTCACTGACTTTTGACTTTTCATTTTTAATAATGTAGTATTTCCTTTAGTATATGTCCACAAACGTAAGTGGCATTGTGTAAAAAGGAACATTGTTCTTACCTGAATGTCCTTTCTCTGATGTGTGGAATAGTCCAGGAGTGGGGTAGATACAGTCTGATCTGCCCAATGACTGAACTGAAACAAATTGGGCCACACCTCCTGAAGCATCATTTGAGCTCCAGTTTTTCCAATCTGTAGATCTGGAATGAAACTCGAGAAAGAATTAGATAACTGGCTCCAAGGCCGGATGGAAAGGGCGGGATCCTGGAGTATTCCACCCATCAGAGAAAGGGCATTCAGGTAAGAACAATGTTCCTTTCTCCTGATTATGTTGGAATACTCCAGGAGTGGGACATACCAAAGCTTGGTAGTTCTAAGGGCGGGCAGAGCCTGGACCTAGAGTCACCAGATCTGAAGTGACCTGTTGAAGCACCCTCCGACTGAACGATGCATCGGCAGGAGCAAAAACATCAATTTTGTAATGTTTGATAAATGTTGTGGGTGATGCCCAGGTTGCAGCTTTACAGATGTCCTCCAGTGGAGCTTGCATGGCCCATGCCGCAGAAGTAGCTGCACTGCGCGTTGAATGAGCAGTGATGGGTCCTGGAACCGAAGAAGAGTGTAGGTTTTAGGCAGAAGAAATGCAGGATCGTATCATATCTGTGCGCGACCAAAGAAAGGGGGGATCAAAGCCTGTACCATTTCCTCCCTCTTGCTCTGGTACTGGGGTAGTCGCGACAGCACATCTGCTACAATGTTCTGGCCCCCCGGTACATATCGTAAGATGAATGTGAACCACCCAAAATATTGTGCCCATCTGACCTGCTTGGGATTCATCTTCTGTAACTTCTGAAGGGAGATCAAATTTCAATGGTCTGTCCATATCTCAAAGGGGTAGGTAGCCCCTCTAACAGGTGATGCCAGACGATCAAAGCCCATTGGACCACAAAGGCCTCCCAAATAGCCCACACCCTCTCGTTCACATTAAACTTATGAGAGGTGTAGGCGGAGGGATGAAGGAGGCCATCGGTCCCTTTCGCAGTAAGATCGCCCCAACCGCCACATCACTGGCATCAACCTGCACTATGAACATAGTGGAAGGGTCATGATGGGCCAATATCGGTTCCCGAGCAAACAGCTGTTTCAACCCCAAAAACGATGCCTAGCACTCCGTCCACACTAGCGCCTGGGAGGGTCTTGGTTTGATCACCTTCTCTGTCTGCAACAGTCGAGTCGGGCAAGGCCACCCGGGCAAAGTTCGGGATAAATTGCCTATAAAAATTGGCAAATCCCAAGAAACTTTGCAGTTGTTTTCTGTCACAGGGGCCTGCCACTCCATCACCGATTTGACCTTCCCCGGGTCCATCTTGATCCCCTGGACTGATACCCTATAGCCCAGGTAGTCAGTCTTGGACTGATGAAAGGCGCACTTGGACAGCTTCACATACAGATCTGCCTGCCATAACGTAGTTAATACCGCCCGCACTAAGGGGACATGCTCTTCCATCATGTGGGAATAAATATGTCCAAGTTCACCAGTACCCCACGATATAGGTGTTCATGCAGGATTCTGTTAATCAACTGCATGAACACTGCTGGCGCCCCCTGCAGCCCGAATGGCATGACCCTAAACACAAAACTGCCCAAAGGGCAGTTGAACGTAGTCTTCCACTCGTCTCCAGCCCTGATCTGGCCACAATAATAGGCCTCTCGAAGGTCTAGTTTTGTAAAAACTCACCCGGACGACAGGGTAGAGAGCAGATCCTTAAACAGCAGAAGTGGATATACCTGCTCTATGCACACAGCATTCAGGCCCCGGTAGTCCACGCATAGTCTCAAATCCCCATCCTTCTTTTCTTTGAACAATACCGGTGCAGCCACCTGCACCGCACTGGGTTATAAACCCCCTCGCCAGATTATCATCAATAAATTTCCGCAGGGCAGTCATCTCTGACGGTGACATAGCATACATCCTGGGTTTAGACAAAACTACCCCAGGAAGCAGTTCGATGGCACAATCTGTGGGTCAATACGGTGGTAGTTTGGCGCACTCCGTCTCACTAAAGACCTCCTTCAAGTCTTGATACTGAATAGGCAACCTGTCCATCAGTTCTCCTTGCTTGGCACCCTTCCCCTGCTCCTCCTGTTCTGGGCACCCCGGCTCTTCAGCCCCCTTCCCAAATGCCATTCTACGAACCGACCCCTCCCACCAAATAGTGGGCCTACTACAGTCCAAGCCATACCTAGTACTATTGATTCCGCCATGTCCTCAATTAGCATGAATTGCAGTCTCCTTCCACATCCCCACTCTCATCCACAAGTCAGTCACCAGGGTGGCCATTCTCCCCCCCTCACTAACGTCCCGTGCATCTGCTCAAAGCAGATGGGACGAAGCAGTTGATAGAGTCGTACCTCTAATTCCCCTGCAAGAGACCTCTTCATTAGGCACCGGGTACATCCCGTGTCCACTAGTGCCTTCTGCGGGCACCAGCTGCCTTTGGTAGCATTGGCCAGGGATAAAGGAACCATAAAAGGACACACACACCCCCACTTACCAGTTGATCTTCGGCTCACTCTCCGCATTCACCAGTATCCCCGACTCCTTGCTCTCCGACTCCGAGGGTTGATGCCTTGGGCCCCTCTGGGCGAAGCGGCTGCTGATTTCCTTACTTGCTGCAGGGCCCCTCTAGTTGGATAATGCGCATTGGCCAGGGGGAGGCACTGAACAGTCCAACGCTCGGTGCCCTGTCATACCACACCTGAAGCAACAAAAGGCAGGTCATTTTCCCATGGGTCGGCTGGCTCCTGACGCTCCTTGGTCGGGGGCGCCTGATCCTTCGGGGCCGTGCTTGATCTTCCCGGCTCACTCCCCCCTGATTGGCCCTGATGGGGTGGATACGGTTGTGGCCAGAGTTCATGCAGTCCGCTATCAAGCTCCAGCACTGCCTTGAACCAATCTCCCAAATGGGGGGCCAGGCCCTATACAGGCAAGCTCTCCTCAGCTTTGGGTCCAGCCCAGCCTGAAAATGGTGAATGAGCAAGCGTTCAGGCCAGGTCCACAAATTTCCCACTGTCTTCTTAAACTCCGATACATAATCATGGGTCACTCGCCCCCGCTGGCGCAAAGCTAGTAGTTCTTCCGCCCTTCTGCCGAAGCACTTATGCAAGGCGTCTAAAAATAGGCCCATGTCGGTGAGTTCTTGGGCCCTCTTGTGCAAGTAATCCACCCACTTGGCTGCTTCCCTGGTCATTGCCGCACCAGTTGCCCCCACCATGGCCCATTGTGATGAATACAGGACTCCATATACATCCACATGGGCTATTGCCTGGATAATTAAGCGGGCCACCAAGTTGGGGCTCCCTCCAAAATGGCCTTGAACTGAGGGCAGCCCCCAGATGGGCTGAGGGGCCAACCCTGCTCTCCATATTGCTTGTTGCGTCCTTGGGGCTCCGCTTCCCGCTTCCCGCCTCCCTCTCGACCCCCTTCCTACCTGGCATCTCGGGGGAGGGGATGGTCCCAGGAGCTTCGAGGGGGAGGTTCCTCCTCCCCTCCTTCCTCTTGGGTTTTCTTGCTGTCCTTCTCCCATCTCTCTGCTGCTCTGCCCCCCCCCCACTGGTTGCATTTCACCAAATTTCTCATGCATAATGTCCAGGGTCGACTGATGGACCTTTGTTGAATACTCCTTCTCGCTAGCCTCCGACCCCCCCCCCAGCTCTCCCTCCATTCACTGAATGGGGGCAAAAGGGGGCACATGCTTTAAGTGGCAGGGGGCGGAGTGCCGAGCTGTGTCACCACGAGCCAAAGCTCTGCCTCCTCCATTCCTCTTCCATCTCAGCCTTCCCTCCTCCTGCCCCTTCCGTTGCTCCACTTCACTTCACCCGGGGGTGTGTCGTAAACCCCCCCTTCTCCGAGGGCCGCCGCTCTTCTCCACTCATGTCTGCCATCGCCCCTTTCTCCTCCGCCTCGAAATCACTTCCTTCAAAGGTTCTCTCCTCACGGACAGGAGACTGAAGATCGTAGGCATTGGCGATAGTGTGGCGAAGCCAGTGACCAATCGTGATGGAAGAAACCTTGGAACCTAGAGACCCGGGTAAGAAAGATACGAATAGCGATTCTGTGTGTCTTATATGCTGAGTATGTTTAATGTAAATGCAGAGTGCCCGGTGAACGTCCAGTTTATGCCATTGACATTCCCTGGGATGAGTCGGATTGGGACAGAAATTAGAAAGCACAAGCTCCTGAGACCTGTGGTAGGTGGTATTTACCTTGGGAATAAACACCGGGTCAAAACGAAGAACCACTCTGTCTGAGTGAAAAATGCACAGATCCTCCCGGACTGACAGAGCAGCAAGTTCGGAAATCCGACGAGAAGAGGTTATAGCCACCAGGAAGGCCACCTTGAAAGTCAGAAGTCGTAGACTAGCTGTATGAAGAGGCTCATATGGAGACGTGTTAGGGAGTGAAGAACCAGTGGAAGATCCCAGGTAGGATATCTATGAACTACCGGTGGAGCCTTGTTGGACGCACCACACAGAACTCAACGGATATGAGGGTTACGAGACAGAGAGGGAGAGGAACCAGTAGATGGCACGGACGACAAGGCAGCCACTTGATGACATAAGGTATTAGGCTTCAGACCCTTGTGAAAACCAGAGGTTAAAAAGTCCAAGATCTGGGGAGCGGTCACATCAAGGGGAGAGATTGAGACGGAAGAGCACCAGTCACAGAAGATGCGCCAGGTAGCTGAATAGATGCGAGTTGTAGAAGGCCGGTGCGAGGCCTGCATGATGTCAGTGGCATCAGAGGAGATGGCATCCCTGGCTAAGGCATGCCGCTCAAGCGCCAGGTGGTCAGTTGTAGCCACTGATGGTCGGGGTGTACCAATTGACCTTGAGTGAGAACGGCGTCTCCTTGTGGCAGGCTCTAAGGTAGGTCCACGGACAGTGGTTGCAGATCCGCGAACCAGGTTCTCCGTGGCCAATGAGGCACGATGAGAATGACCTCTGCTTGTTCCAGAAGAATCTTCCGGATCACTTTGGTAATCAGCGGAAGTGGTGGAAACACATAGAGCAAGCCCGCCGGCCACTGGCTGCGAAGAGCATCGACTCCCTCTCCTCCAAACAATGGATACCTCATGAAGAAGCGTTTGTCATTGTCGCAAACAGGTCCACCCGCGGAAGGCCGTAATGGTCCACCAAGAGCTGGAAGATATCCGGGTGCAGTCTCCATTCTGATTGATCTATGGTTTGCTGGCTGAGACTGTCCGCTTGGACATTGTTCACACCGGAAATATGCTCTTCTGACAGGGAAGCCAAGTGACTTTCCGCCCAAAGACCGAGATGTAGGGCCTCTTGCATCAGCGACCTGGATTGTGTCCCCCCTTGTTTGTTGATATGCACCTTGGCCGCCATGTTGTTGGTAAGAACTTGGATGTGGCGACTGTTCAGAGTACATTGGAACTGTCGAAGGGCCAGGGAAACTGCTCTCAACTCCAACCAGTTGATGTTGTGGTGAGTGTCCAAGTGAGACCACCGGCCCTGGGCAATCAGTGAGTTCAGATGTGCCCCCCCCCCAGCCAAAAAGACTGGCATCTGTGGTGACTACCAGATGGTGAGGTTCCGAGATCAGGCATCCCTTGGATAATGCTGGGGAAGACCACCACCTCAGGGATCTGCAGACCCGTGGTGTGAGTCAAACCTTGGAATTGGAATTGCTCGAGCCCACCCTCTGGAAAGGCAAGAGGAACATTGGAGTTCTCTAGCATGAAGACGGGTCCAAGGAATTATAGAAATAGCAGATATCATCATCCCCAGGAGTTGGGACAGGATGATGAGAGGGACCCTGGATAGAGAGGTAGCTTTAGCTAGAAGGGAGGAGATGTTAGACTGTCTCTCTGGGGAGAGATATAACCTGCCCTCTACGGAATCTATCACCACCCCCAGATGTTGGATACGGGTAGCGGGAGTAAGGTGACTTTTCTCCTGATTAATTGAAAACCCGCATAGGGAGAGAGTATCCACAGTAATCTGTAGGTCCCCAAAGGCCTGAGCATGGGAACGAGACAACAGGAGGATATCATCCAGATAACAATGAATCTGGACCAGCCGGATTCTGAGATAGGCTGCAACAGCCGCCAGCACCTTGGTAAAGATGCGACGGGCAGAAGAAAGGCCAAAGGGTAATGCCCTATACTGATAGTGGGCACCTGCATAGCAGAACTGAAGGTACTGCCTGTGCTGTATGGAAATAGCGATGTGCAGGTATGCTTCAGTCAAATCAATAGAAATGAGGAAGTCGCCCCCCCTGACGCCAGCTAAAATCATTTTAAGAGACTGCATCTTGAACCTGCAATAGGTGACATACTGGTTCAAACATTTGAGATCAAGAATGGGTCTCCAAGCCCCAGAAGATTTAGGAACTAGGAAGAGTAGAGAGTAAAACCCGTGCCCAACCTGTTCTTCAGGAACAGGTTCGATGGCAGAGATTGTGAAGAGATATGAAATAGCAGAGATCAAAAGCCCCCACTTATCCCGAGAGGAAGGGACAGGGGTAGAGATAAAGAAGTGAGGTGGGGTGGAGAAGAATTCAATTGATAGGCCAAATCATATAGTCTCCTGGATCCAAGCATCAGAGGTAATAGAGTCCCATTGGTCGGCAAATAGGGCAGCCAGCCACCGATGGGGGGCTCAGTGCTGGATCTAGCATTGGCGTCCAAAGGAACGACTTCCTCCCCCACGAAAGGGCCGTTTGCTAGCAGAATTATGACCTCTAGAAGGTCTATCATAGGAAGAGGTTCTATTGAAGTTACCTGACCTATCATAATAGGGCCTCTATCTATGGGTGAACCAACCTTGGGTCCGAGAGGGGCCTGTGCCCCAGTCAGAACCTTTTAAGGGCGGACGCTGGGAATTTGCTGAAGGTCGGGAGTGTCCTTTACGAGCCATTGTGGGCATGACCTTTTTGTCTTTGTTCTCTACTAGAACGGAATCGAGGGCTTCACCGAACAGAGCCTGACCATTAAAGGCTGGGGTGGCGATATGGTACTTGAGACGCACATCCACTTGCCAAGCTTTGAGCCACAGCATCTGACGGGCACCAACAGTTGAAGATAGACTTTTGGCGGAAAACTTAGCCGAGTTCAGGGTAGCGTCAGAGATGTATTGGACCGATGCCACAATCTTGTTAAGATCTTGTTGGAGTCTTAGTTCCCCTGAAGGAAGCTTACCCTGAAGTTCTTTCAGCCAAATCAGCGTGGCTCTGCCAAAAAAGAAAGCGGACATAGCCGATCCAATCGCCCAGTCAGTCAGTAGATGAGACCGTTGGAGAAAATGTTTGGAACGTTTGTCTTCCAGTTTGAGCCCCTCTTCCAGGTCACTTGGTACAGTAGAATGTGCCCAGAGAGCTTGAACAGGTGCATCCACAGGTGGAACTTGTAGGATTTTGGCAAGGTCGGGTCTGACATTATATAAGTGTTTGTCCAGTTGAGATTGGAGGGGCGCTGACCCCATGGCCGACCATTGACCACACACCATACCAAGGAAGATTTCAGGAGTAGGAATGACATCTGTAGGAACAGACCGGATCGTGAAGAGAGAGGATGGAAAGGAAGTAGAGGTCTGATTCGTTGTAGCGTTCTCTGAAGGACCAAGACCAGAGATGGCAATAGCCTTGGCCAGCAAAGACCTGAACAAGGTGGGAGGAAACAGGCCAGTTGTCGCTGGAGAGTCAGGTTAAACCCTGTCATCTTCCGAAAGACCTCCAGAATCTTCTGGATCAGAGAGAGACATTGGTCATTGAACCATGTGGCGAGACACAATCAGGCAGGCAACAATTGAGTGTCCATAAGATCAAATGAAAGACCCGGAGCAGATGGCAGAACACCCGAACTGGTATAGGAGCCGTAGCGTGCTGGAGGAACTTGGCAAACATGTCATGCCCTCTGCTGTGCCTCAGCCTTCCTCCAACTGTGAATCTGACTATGAGGGGTTAATGGACTCCGGAGAGGCTGAGGTCATTGAACAGTCGACTCCCCCAGGTGTGAGTGAGGACGAAGAAC
>JANHFP010005349.1:41891-58112 GCA_032468135.1 Calamaria suluensis
TTAAATTAAATTAAATTAAATTAAATTAAATTATTAAATTAAATTAAATACTATTTTGTGAAACTTCTTACATTTTCCATGAACTTCCACTGTATTATGACCAGGTTTATATATTGTGCTACAATATATTGTGTTGAAGTGCACACATCTTAAAAGTTGCCAAGGTTTAAAAACACTAAGCAACACACATTAATGATTGGTGTACTTCCAACAATACAATCATCTTGCACTAAAATGTGTGGCAGGGAGATGGAAAGAACTTATCTTTTTTTAAAAAGTGCTTTTGTTTGTGGCCCTACTGCCATATTATACAGCCTGTGATCTCAAAGTCCTTTGTGAAAGCAAAAGATCATGAAACTCCCTGCAAAATTATCAATGAATTGGATCCTGCTTTTCAGACAGGCATCAACTGTAATCCTCAAGAAGAAAACATATTTTTATTTCTCCTGACAGGTAGGAGGGAATCAGTCAAAGCATTCCAATTTATTTATTTTAAATTACTTAGTTATTAATCCCTTGATAAGGACTCCTGTCTTGTTTTCCTAATTTTCTTTGCTCAATTTACTGATTACTTTTTATTTCATCATCTAAATTAATGTAATTAAAATAATTTCTATTCCTCTCTTCCTCCCTCCAGATATTATGATTTTGTGTGTGTGCGTTTATGCCTTTGAATCAGTGCTGGGTCCTGGCAACTGCCTGGACAAGTCTCTGCAATCCCATTGCCTCCCTTTTATGGCTGGGAAAGTGATTGGCTCAAACCCACCCAGCTGACTTGTGCCTAGGACAAAACTGAATAGATGTGTCAGGCCTGGAAGCCATCTTTTTTGTTGGATCTTCAGACCTGCCACAGTTACTACAGTGGGAAACTAGGAGGGGGGATTCTATGGAGCTAGGGCAGTGATGGATAACCTTTTTGCTATCGTGTGCCAAAAGTGGGGGGAGCGCAGGGGGTCATGCTCATGCGTGCCCACACCCATAATTCTATGTGCCCCACCCCTCCCTATGCATGACTCCCTGCTTTTGGCACACAATGGCACGGTGTGCCTGATAAGCCCGTTTTTTGGCTCTTCACAGGCTTCAGAGTCTTTCTATGAGCCTGGGGAGGGTGAAAATGGCCTTCCCCATCTCCCCAGAGGCCTAAAACAACCTGTTTACCTACTTCTAGTTGGCCCAGAACACCTGAAAATCAGCTGGCTGCTGTGCGTTATGGCTCCATGAGCCACCTGCGGCATGCGTGCCATAGGTTTGCCATCACAGAACTAGGGTGATATACAGTCATAATAACATTCCTTTCTCAGAAAGTTAAGGACATCTTGCCCTGCACCTGGACATCTGGAACTGGGAGGCATCTCCAGATGGGCTTGAGTTTCCTCAAAGTTCCATTTTATTAGAGATGTCGTATTGGCACATCTGAGAAAATCTGAACCTGAGACTTTCCAGGTTTTCCTCACCCAAAGGGACGTTTAAGTCCCTGCCCAACACTCACCCACATGCCCATCACATGGTCCAATCATCCCAATCCTAACATTCCTTTCTCAGAGAGTCAAGGACATCTTGCCCTGCACCTGGAGGACTGGAATTGGGAGGCATCTCCAGTTGGGACGGTGCTTGGATTGGACCATGTGATGGATATGTGGGTGTTGGGCAGGGATTTGAACTTTCCTTTGGGTGGGGAAAACCTGGAAGCTCTCAGATTCAGGTTTTCCCATATGTGCCAAAATGACATCTCTAATAAAGTGGAACTTTGAGGAATCTCTAAGCCTCAGAGTTTTCTTTTGTTGGGGGTGTTACTTAGAACCCTGACATCACATCTCTTCTAGCCTGATGCCTTAACCACTCCAACAAACTGTCTCTCACATTATACCAGTACATGTTCAAAAAATAATAAAATACAGGTAGTCTTCAAGTTACAACGGAATTGAGCCAAACATTTCTGTTCCAAAAGATGACTTTGGGACACAGCAGTGGCCATAAGTATGAACCAATTGCCAAGCATCTGAATTTCGATCACATGATCATGGGGATAGTACAAAAATTGTAATTGTGAAAAATGTTGGTAAGTCATTTTTTTTCAGTGCGAATGTAACTTTGAACGGTCACTCTATGAACTGTTATAAGTCGAGAACTACCTGTACACAGCACACAGAATATCTGGGCAGGTTCACAGGCTTGATTAAAAAGATGTTTCAATCACTTCCCTAAATACAAGCAGTGAAGGAACTGTGCATCTTCCAGGAGAAGAAATGGCCTTCCTGTGCATTGTAATTGCAAGGTAATTGTCATGGTTCTAACCGATACCCTGATTAAATCATGAGCCTGGAGGCAAGCTTCAAAAATTTTAGTTATTTACTAGGAGCTTCATGTCCACACATTCCAAGTGAAGCCAACTCTGACTCCATGTAATTTACATTCCAACTCTGACCCTGTTACCCCCCTTCCCCCAAGGTGTCTCATCAGTTACATTCTCCAATGTAGCAATTTTGCAGGTTGTAGAGATCACTCCCCTACAGCCACTGTGGGTAACTGTGGAGACGGCCTTGACAGACATATGACTGGAATGTACTTTTGAGAAACACAGTAAAGCTGGGCTGAGGCGTGCCCATAGAGCAGTGTTGGTGAACTTTTTCAGCACCGAGTGCTGAAATGGAAGTGCATGCATGTGGTGGGGGTACCAGAAGTAGGAAAACCATGTGCAGGAGTACCAGAAACTGGAAGAGCAGCTCCCTTGCACGCATGTGTGTGCTGGGAAGCTAAGCTTCTAGTTTACGGCATGCACATGCATGGTCACCTGGTCTTCCAGTTTCTGTCATGCATGTGCATGTGAAGAACAGCTGGCGCTGAAACCTAGAACAATGGGCGACAGCTGGTATGCCTGGAGAGATGGCTCTGTGTGCCACTTCCAGCACACATGCCTTCAATGCCATAGTGTTCTGAGTTCCACCTCTGTCACACGTACCATAGGTTCGCCACCACTGTTTTAGGATATATTAGTTCTGCCCCATCTCACCTTAAATAGGTGAGATCAATAAATAGATCAGTGTTTAAGATCTTGCTGGATAGAACCAGCATTCAATTGTGCCTGCCTCCCTCCAAAAAATAATGGCAGCCAGAGCCATTTGTATAAAAGACTAACAAATTCTATCTTTCATCTTCACATAGTATTTGTCTAACTATAGCATTTACAACCAAATTTCTGAATTTGAAGTGTAGCCCTAGTTAGAAAAAATGAAAAGAATCAATGAGAGGGAACTACAGGCATCTCTAAACCAATGCTATGCACTTTGGGATTGGCTGTGGACGAGGCTGATTTTAGAAATATAATTCATCACTGGAAGCTGTACTGACTGGTTACTGATTTTTCTCCATTTTACTGGAATACAAAGGTGGTATTTTCCCTTGAGACTCTGCAGATCTTCTAGGCAGAAATGTTTGCCCAGTTCCTAAGCTAAAAAAGCTACTTCTTTCTTACCTGACCACCTCCTGTGGATATTTTGTTTCCTGTACCTGGAGTTCAACTGCTTCTATGTGCGTTGTTTAGACCTCTTCATCCCAATCCCCCAATCCAAAAGCTGCTAGTTGCAAAATTGCTGACAGACAATGTAAATTCAAAGGGACTTTTCAATAGAACAAAGGAATGGTGACAACATGAAGCATTTGGGAAAAAAAAACTCAGTGCTTTTGTTTATTTGGTTATTTTTATATTATTCAAAGTTTGCATTGCCTTAGTGATTCTGAGGGATTCACCAGAAGGCACAAGAACTATAAAACAATAAATCAATACAGCAATAAAGGGAGACCAGTAACAGCAAACCTCTTCCTTGAAAGGGGCCACACCCATCCTAGCCAAAGAGCAAGGACTTTGAGGCCTTTCAGAAATGGTAGTAGGGTGGGATCCACTAAGATCTCAGGTGAGAGGAACCTCATTCCAGAAGGTAGCTGCTATGACAGAGAGGGTACATTTCAGGGGCCCAATAGGTGGTTTGGTCAAGGGAAATAATTCGGAACACGCCAACCCTGCCAGATCAAAGCAGCCAAACAGATAGAGATGGGAAGGCCTTATGCCATGTAAGACTTTATAGATAGCAACCAAGCATCTGGAAGGAAACTGCCCACCCCTTGCAATCTGGACCTGTTAAAGCTTCTGGGTGGTCTCCAAGGGAAGCTCCAAGTAGAATGTATTGCAAGTGAAGTTTGAGATGACCAGAGCATGAGTGACTATCTGAAGTCAATGGAGAAGCCAGGTTCAGTTAACAACATGCTACTAACTTAACTGCAGTGATTAACTTAACAACCATGACACAAAGTGTCATAATATGGGGCAAAATTAACAAAGGTTTCACTTAGCAACAAAAAAGTGTGAGCATACATTGAGGACTACTGTACATTGCCATACCAAAACAATATAGAGTACACCTCCCATTATTGACTAGTATACCCAACCCAATTCATTTCTGATGCTTATGGCAGAAGCAAGGTGTTGGGTGGCTGGAAATAACAAAACTCCTTTGCTACATGTGTCATTACATCACATGAACATATGACCATGGCAGAGCTCATGCCACAAGAGACTCATGTTGCTTTTGTCAATTTGGTGAAAATTTTAAATCCTGCAGATACCTCTGACTCCTAGGACTTTTTGGAGAAAATGAATTGTGATGTCTGTATTCTCCAAAAGGTGTTTTTAAAGGTTTTGGTAAACAAATTGGGCCAAATTAGAGGCTGATTGGGTTCTAAGAGCATTTTGAATAGAGCCTTTGTAATTTAATATATCAATTTTTTGAACAGAATAGGGGATATTTTTAATTGCAATTTTCAAACCAACAGAATAGAGGTTCTGATGTCATGGTGGATACTTGTGAAAATCAGAGAAAAATCTGAAAAGCTGAACCTAGTCAGAGTTTTACCTTCATGCAGGAGACAAATGGGGATCAGCTGATTAAGAGGGCTCTTCTGGACTCTTTCTCCCTATTCTGATAGGTAGCCATCTTCAACCTTTACAAAATAAGCTAGAGGCCACAAAACTCCAAGGCTCTAGAAGTCATAAAGAGGCTCTGAATTTAGAACAGAACAGAATATCAGAGTTGGAAGGGACCTTGTAGGTCATTTAGTCCAACCCACCGCTGAAGCAGGAGACCCTACACCACGGGTGTCAAACTGGCAGCCCATGGCCCAGATGTGCCATGCACAGGCCATGGCCACCCCAGCTCCATGAAGGGAAAAAAATTGCAAAACATCATGTGACAGCCTGACACCGCAGGTTTGACACCCGTGCCCTATACCATCTCTGACAGATGATAGTTCAGTCTCTTCTTGCAAGCTTCCCATGATGAAGCTCCCACAATTTCCAAAGGCAACTTCTGTTCCACTGGTTGATTGTTCTATCAGAAAATTTCTACCTATTTCTAGATTGATTCTCTCCTTGATCAGTTTCCATCCATTGTTCATTGTTAGATGCTTTGGAAAATAGCTTGACCCCTTCCTCTCTTCAAAAGCCCCTCAAATATTGGAAGTGCTATCATGTCCATCTCTTCACTAGACTAGCCAGGCCCAGTTCCTGCAACCATTCTTCATATTTTAGCCTCCAGTCCCCTAAACATCTTGGTTGTTCTTCTCTGCACTGTTTCTAGAGACTTAACATTTTTTTTATAATGTGACCAAAACTGGATGCAGTATTCTAGGTGTGATTTTACTAAGGTTTTGTAGAGTGGTATTAGTACCTCAAGTGATCTTGATCGAATCCCTCTGGCTTTCTGTTGATTCATATTTAATTGGTTGACCACTAAGACTGCAAGATCCCTCTTACAGTTACTGCTATTTAGTCTGGTTACTCCCAATCTATATGTGTACTTTTGTTTTTTTCTTGCCCAAGTGTAAGACTTTACTTTTCTCTACACTGAATTTCATTTTGTTAGTTAGGGCTCAGTGTTCAAGTCTGTCAAGATCCATCTGGATCTTGTGCCTCCCTTCTACGGTGTTGGCTCTTCCTGACAGCTTAGCATCACCTGCAAATTTGGTAAGGTCCCCTTCTATCCCTCATCTAAGTCTATGGAGACTTTACGAAAGTACTGAAGAGTAGTGGGCCTAAGATGGAACCTGGTAGTGTTCCACTGCTTACTTCCCTCCATGTAGACCTAGTACTATTAAGGACTACTCAGAGTACTACCAAGAGTACTTGGTAGTACTACCAAGAGTACTACCTAGTACTCTTAAGGACTACTCAGTGATTCCTTTATTTGGAGCTTTTATTTCAATGGGAACCCTTGAGGTCTTAGCCTGAAGGAGCCTTTCTTGACACTCCAGGATTTTGAGCATGGGTGCATCCTAGTTGTAATTCTTTTCTCATCTCTGCCTGTACGGATCCTACCTCTGCCTATAAATTATACCTGCAAAAGCCAGGAATACTGTCCTGGGAGCCAAGCCATTGAAAGAAACCTGCAAAATTTTCGGCTGCTGACAGCCATGCTTATTTTTTCCAGCTCTCACTGCCCTCTTCGCTGCTTTGCATTTGGACAGTGTTGGAAACTATTAGGGCGTGGACCTGCGTGTTGGTCAACAAAAACAACAACGCAACCTGCGCAGCCTAGTCCAAAATACAAAATAGGGAACGATCGGGCCGGACCGAACAAGCACGTGAGCTTCGCACGTGGCTCTTCTCAGACTCTCCCCTCGGCCAGCCCTTGAGCCCCGGGTCCGAAATAACAGGCGGCGCCGATTTCCCTGTCGGGGTCTGCCCAAACCCCGCCGCACCGGTGGGCAGGCGCATAAGTTGGCGCCGCGCCCCGCGATGCGCGCGTCCTCGTCCGCAGGTGCTCCGCAGCGCGATCGGGTCGTCGTGCGGATGGTGCGCGCCGGGCTGGTTCAGAAGGGAGTGCGGTGCTTCCCGAGCCCCCGGCCGGACACGTGTGCGTGGGCAAGCAAGCCCGCCGTCGTAGGCGTCCTCTCTCTCTCCCCCTGCGGATCCACGTTTGCGCCGGACGCGCCTCGGGTACTCCCTGCACACCCTCTCCCGCAGGAGATGCTGAGCTGAGAGAGACGCCTTTCTTGGCCAGGCAGCGGCGGCGGCGGCGGCGCTTGCCTTCTTCATCTTAGCAACAGCGGCAGCCACCACTCTTCCCCCGCCTCCTCCTCCTCGAGCCCGGCGGATCCGAGAGGCAGCAGGTAGCTGCCGGGCGGAGTAACACCATGGCCAAGAACCGCAAGGAGAGGAACAGCTGGGGTAGGTGGTCAGGAGCAGCCTCGGGAGCGGGGAGGCGGGGGAGAGGCTGGCTGGGCATCTGGGCTACTTCCACGATCCGTAGCTGGTTCGAAGGCCTGGGGCGCAGGACGGGAGTCGGCCTTCCCCCGCCTCGGCCCCGTTGCATGCTCCGCCACGCCTTATCGCTGCGCCGGGACCCTGCCCGGGCTCTAGGCTAGAGGCGGCGAAGGGGCTCAGACGGCCCCGCCCCATCGCCGTCCCCCCCCCTCCCCGGCCACGGGCTGAGCTGAGCTGAGGAGATCGCTGTGTCTCCGGACCTAACGGGTTTCCCGCCTGGCTTTATTTTGCTCCCCCTCCGTCTTTTTCCCTTGCCCCTCTCCGGGAGTGGGTGGGGGCGTGAAGGGAAGCGAGACAATGGGGCGAGTGGTGAAGTGCAGCTCCCGCTCCGTTGCTTTGCCACGATCGCCGTCCGCCCTTCCTTCCAAACCGTTAGAAGGGGGGGGGGCGGATAGGGTGGGGTTTGCTGGCTTTTGGTGGGTCTTGTTCTGTTCCGCCACGGGGGGGGGGAGGAGGGGGGTCTCTGAGCGCACGTTCAAAAGCTGCTTAGCAGAAAACGATTTCCCATTCGAGCAGCCTCGCTCCAGTATGGAGACGGAAACCTCTTTGGGGGGGGGATCATGGGAAAGGTAGTCCCAGCACATCTGGAGACGCCGGTTTGGGAAAGGGGGCATCTGGAGTTCTTGTTTACAAACGGGCACAAAAGAATGCAAGCATGGCTGTTTGTGCCAGTTGCCTGAACGGGATTCGGAAGCCTCTTTCCTCAAAACAGGAAACCCCAGAGCAAAACACCACGTTTAATTTGGATCAGGGTGGAAGCCAGTTTTCCACATCAGGAATAATTTTTTTCTTTAGACTGCAGTTTTAATATGCGGTGAGGAGAGAGTAGTTTAATTTGTTGGAAGTCGGCAGGGTGTGGTGTGCACACATGTTAAATAAATGTGAGTGAGAACCTATGCATTTTGGTTAATTTATATCCTTGCCTCTCTTTGGACCTGCTAAAATGGCTAACAAATACAGGTTATTTTTAAAAGCTCCCCGTCTTGTTATTGCTTTAAAAAATTTGTAGGTGATATCCAATGGATAAAGGTAGGGATGAACCGTAGACTTTAGAGTTGGGATGGATGAAAAAGAAAAATTTCTTGATGTCAGGAAAAATGCACATAAATAGAATGGGAAACAGTGGAATATGTGAAAACATTACCAGTGAATTGAGATTGTAATCGCTTCCTAAGTGAGTCAGCAATGTGACATGGTGGCAAAAAAGACTACATAATTTTAAGTTCCATTATTAGAATTGCCCAGTCATACCAAGTCAAGGTTTCTTTTTTAAATAGATCCGGATCTTATCTGGTGAACTCTGGCTGGTTCTGACAGCTTACAGGTTAATAAACTTTTTTACAGGTTAATAAAAATTCCTAGTGAGTTTTTTTTTATGGGGAAATGTAAAAGGAGCTGACAATGGATAACATGAAGAAGAGGCCAGAAATATGAAAGACTTAGGCACTCCCTACAAGAAAGATGCTGGAGTGTTTTTTATTTTTAATGACTTACTACCGTACATTTTATAATGATTGTTTTTATAATTGTTTTCTTTATTTTTGTACACTGCCCAGACTTGCTTCTTGTGAGATGGGTGGTGGCCATATAAATGTGATGAATAAGTAAAATAAACGAAGACATGACTGTTCTCTTCAAATATGTGGAAGACTACCCAGAAAGCAGAAACATTTAGATTTATGTTATATATTTATTTGAGGGTTCCATGCATTGTAGAAATCTAATAAATGATGGGCTAACCTCATGTGAATCCAGCCTAAAAGAAATATGTTTCTCTTTAAATTGTTATAATACTGAACATGAAAGTCTTTCAGTGGTATACAATAAAATGATAAAACCAAAATGAATACCAGAGATATAAATTGAGCAACAGTTTTAACATATGTTTGTTTCATTTGGGTTAACAGAAGAAAAATCTACTGGCCTCACTCTGCGAAACCTAAAAGAGTTCTCGATCCCTTCCAGGTGTTATCTCAACTGATGTACCTGCTATTTCTGGGACAGCAAAGCCCCATTCACAATACTATCTCCATAGTGGATCTACCCCATCCACTATCTCTAGCTTGGGTTAAGGCACCAAACTAAAAACCAGGAGTTCCATTCCCATTTTAGGCATGAAAGCTGGTTGGGTGACTTTGGGCCATCATTGCTCAGAGTCGCCTGGAGAAGGGGTGAAGCAAATAAATTTAATAAATAAATTCTAGTCCCACTTTAGGGATGAAAGCTGGCTTTGTGACTTTGGGCCTGTCACACTCTCTCAGGAGAAAGGAATGTTCATAATCTTAAATTGTTTTTATAAAATAATGCATGCATACAGGGTTAATCCAATGTGTTACTTCAGCCATTGTGGACTTTCTCATTAATCTGAATTAGATTTTGGTGCCCCAATTTTTTTGATGATATCCCCCAGTGAATTTCATATGGAAAAGCACTGGAAAAAAATAAAGTCGTAAGAGATTCCATATATTTGTCTCTATTTCAAGGAGTCTAAGATGAAACTGACCAGCAATACAGGGTTACTATCACAACTGTTCTCTGATATGGTTGTGAACATCACTACTATAAGGTCAAGAAAAGCAAACCTGACTCAGGTCCTCTTTTAGACTGACCAAAACAGGCTAGCAATCCGAAGGCAGTTTGAAAATAATCAAGATAATCTGCCTCAGCTGTTTCCTCTAAATGAGAAGCCTCTCTCTCCATTGCCATGGAAAGTTAGAGACAACAATTCTATAATATCGCCTCTCAGAGGGGACTCCAATAATTATCTGCTTTAAGAAAAGAGACATCTTGCAGTTTTAATACTGACAAAAGCAGAAATGATAATCTCATAATTTAAAGATACAAGACAAATTGGAAAGCATAGAGATTGTTGGGTAAATGCCATTCAACTGCAGAATCGGTTACCTGCTTTGGTTCCCTCTTGCTAAAAATCTTGAGGAGGATGTTGGGTGGTAATTTGCTGGAAATATTCTGATTTTAGGTTTCCTGCTTGTGGTGGTATTTTTATTTCCAGTCATAAACTAGTTAGATATAATGTACACAAATGCAACAGAAACAACCTTGAAGATTAAAACTAATTGTAGAATCAAAATAAAATAGCACCATCAACAAAGAAGAAAAGGGAGTTCTATTAACCCCATAGTGAAGAGTATAAAGCATTAATCTGAGCTGTATGAGCCTTCACTTCTAACCCCACCTCCATTACAGATCTAATTTGTTTATTATCTTAAATCTGCAGCAGTACTTTAATTATCAATCTGAACAAATTTAATATTTTAAAGTAGGTTTCCTGTGATTCCCAGGGTCATCTTGTAACCTGCCAAGGAAGGTTTAGCTATGGAGTGTTTAACACTGGCTCAACAGTTTAACAGGAGGAATTATTTAATATAGTTTTAATTGTATAGTGAAATATTTTATTATGCTGTAAGCCGCCCGGAGTCCGTGTGAGAGGGGCGGGGTATAAATTTAATAAACTAAACTAACTATTATCATTATTAATTAACTTCCTAATGGCCACCCATGCATGCATCTACAACTTAATTTTGTGGATTTCTTGATGGAGCAGGCATTGAGTTATCTATCACTGAATATGTAAGGAGATGTCTATCTTATATATCTCTATGCTGTGCTGCTCATCAAAATGAATGGTCTTCCACTGGTCGTCTTATTTTCATTTTCTAGTCTGAACTAAAGCTCTGATATGCACTGGTGATATCTAAGTACTAAACTAGGCCAACCCTTGTTTGTTTTCTAGGTCAGCCTGGTGTTGCTGAGACATTGATTGAGGTACAAACATCACCGAGTGTTTGGCAGTCAGATAACATTTCTTAATAAATGAATAAATAAAAGTTTTGGCTAGCAGGTGTTTGTCTGGTATCTGTAAATCATAACTGGCAATGTTTTTGCTCCCAGGATCATATGTCCTTGAGTTCATCTCATTCCCAGCCCAGGAGTGAGATCCTCTTCAGCCATCCTTAGTGTTAGTGATACTAGTCTTTTCCCCTTTAAGCCCAAATGGCATCAGAGTGGTATTTATTACTCATTCCAGAATGTTCTTGCAGTCACTGTTAAACCTAATTTTGCTGCTGTCCTCCTAAAAAGCCAGATACCGTTGTGCTGGTACTCTATGAGAAATGCATAATATCACAGGGCAGTCCTGGAAATGCTTTAATTCTATTGGCCTTCCTAATTTGAAAAAATGAAGAATGATGGAGATAAATCTGTTCTTCCTTGCCCTGTGCCTCTCTATCCATCCATACACACATGCACATGTACACATGTATAAAGGAAATAGGGAAAGGGACCCTAAATGACTCAGCTGCCTTTGTGACTTTGAATTGAATTGAGTACTGATGTATGATTAGACACACAAGGAATTCGTGTCTGATGCAGAACCTCTCATGCAAAGCAGCAGAATGATGATAATACCAATAAAAAAGGGGGAGTATAGAATATAATAGTAGTTACAGCCATACTACATGGGTAAAATGCACATAGACATTAGAAAGCATTGTGAGATTTAGATGTTTAGCAGAGTGATGGAGTAAGAAAGCGTCATAATCCTTTGTTTTTTTAAAGCAAAGGATTATTCAATCTAGATTATTAGAGAATGGAATATAGGAATGGAGAATTAGGAAGGAACCAAGAATCCACTGGAATTGGGTGTCTAAAAATAAATAAAGATCAATATTTTTTTAAATTAGTGAGTGGCAGGGTACAGTCTGACTTGTCCCATTTCTGCTGCTGCAACCCTGTGTTTCGGAAATGATTTTTTCCTTCCACTGCTCGATGATGTTTGTCTAATTATTTATTTATTAAACTAACATAATAGCTGCCCATCTACCAAAGGCATTCTGTTCAGAAGAGAGAGAATAGCAAAGCCAAAGGACTTAACCAATTGATTCATTTAAGATGCACTGGAGACACATCATCAGATCTGTTGGCCAACATGTCAGGACAGAGGCAGTAGAAATAGGATTAGGATGGGTGATAGGGACAGCAAATTTCATGCCAATATAGACTTCTGCTAGCTCAAGTATAATGACATGATGTTCGGAAAGGCTGATGCTGCAGGTCCGGTCGGACCGAGTATCCTGGCTGGTGGGGTTCAGGAGGAGGGCCTTCTGTGCTGTTGGCAATGCAGAGGGTTGATTGGGTAATAACAGTGCCCACCTACCCCATGTGTTTTTGGCTTCAATGTTTGTTTTTAACTTTATATGTTTTAGATTTTATGTACCGTAACTTTGAGCTGCACCAGAGTTACCCTACGGTAAGATGGTTGGGCAATCAATCAATTAATCAATCAATCAGTCATCCTGATTCACAGGGATAGAAGAGGAAGAGAATGTAGAAACTATCTGGATTGCAAGAATCCCTTAATACAGCTTAAATCATTAAAATATAGCTCCAGTGGAGTCTGTTTCTTGATCTGCTACATAGTGCTACATCATAGATGCAGATAGGATATCCTACATGGTTTTATCTGAGAAGCTCACATCGCAACATGTTTACCTGGATAAATATCTATTTTTTGTGGGTATGTGGGAAATGTTCAGTTAATTTAAAGGACTATGATTGAAACCTTACCCTCATTGTGAACTCTATGAAATCTTAATGGCATAGTTACTAAGAACTCTTAGTAGTTAGCTGAACTGTGCCAGCTGAAATATTTGAATAATAAATAACAGCAGTTGACAGCCTTGTTATTCCAAGGCAGTATTTCTCAACTTTGGCAACTTTTAAGATGTGTGCATCTCAACCCCCAGACTTCCCCAGGCAGCCAGGAATTGAAGTCCACATATTTTAAAGTTGCTGAAGTTGAGAAATACTCAGAGTTGGAGTATATATTTTTAGCTGTAGGATGAACCGTGGAATCCTTGGTACTCTCTAAGCTTGACTGTTTTCTTGCAGATGTTTCATTATCAAAGTGGGTAACACCATCACTGTGAGATCAGTTGTAGCACTGATGATGTTACCTAATTTGGTAATGAAACGTCTGCAAGAAAACAGCCAAGCTCAGAGAGCATCAAAGACTCTACCAAGAAAGTGACTGAGAAGGTTCTGTTTCCACCCTACTCCAAGCCTTGGTAGAACAAGCAGGTCATCCAAGAAGCAAAATGTCTTGAACAAAAACCACCAAGAAGTCCAGTTGCTTCTTGAAAAAAAGCACCTTTGGGGCAACTATGACCTGGTTGACTGAAAATCTCCATAGATGATTGGTTGTAAAGTTACTTTTTCATCACCATCGTAACTGTGAACAATTGCTAATTGAGGCAGTCACAAAACAAGGACTAACTTTATAGAGGATATATTTCCTAAGTTCTGATAGTTCACACTGATTAATTGAAGGGATATGCAGTGTACCCACTCTACCAATGTATATTGAATGGGCATAGACAATCAGAGTTAGGGGTCCTTCAGATAAACTGGTCATAAAGTCTTTGGGGGCTTTATAAGTGTAGCAGTAATGCCTACCACATGAGTAATATTTTATAAGGTATGATAGCACAGTGGTTAGAATGCACTACTGCAGGCTACTTCTGCTGCCTGCAATTTGCCAGTTCGAATCTCACCAGGCTCATGCTTGACCCGGCCTTCCATCCTTTTGAGGTGGGAAAAATGAGGACCCAGATTGTTGGGGGCAATATGCTGACTCTGTAAACTGCTTAGAGAGTGCTGTAAAGCACTGTAAAGCTGTATATAAGTCTAAGTGCTAAGTCAGTGATGGCTAGCCTTTTTGCCATCACATGCCAAAAGCAGGGGAACACAGCAGGGGGGAAGCGCCTGTGTACCCACACCCATAATTCTATGCACCCGCCAGCGCTCGTCCCGCTTTTGGCACGTGATGGCCCGGTGGGGCCATTTTTCACTCCCCGCTGGCTCCAGAGCCTCTCTAGGAGTCTGAGGAGTGCAAAACCGGGCTTCCCCAAAACCCTTGGAGGCCCTCCAGAGGCAAGAAACAGCCTGTTTCCTGACTTCCGGTGGGCCCAGAAGGCCCGAAAATGAGCTGGCTGGCACATACATGTGTGCCGAAGCTGTCCTCATGTGCCCATCAATATGGCTCCGCATGCCACCTGCTGCATGCGTGCCATAGGTTCGCCATCACTGCTATAAGTAATAGCCAGCAACTAGAATCAGCAGCTCTGACATAATTTTGGTGTTCAGTTTTGGCATGCTGATGATAGGGTGAAGATTAGATTTGCAAAAAAAAATCATGTGCTCTGTTATTTAATATTAGGAAATGGGTTTCTTTTTTCTTTTTGTACAAACAAGAAGAAAGAATGAAAGTGAAGTATTTGGGGAAGGGGAACTCATCATGCCTCTTTCCCCTTCCTGCCCCCTTGGATGCTTTTTACATTCCATACTAGCAGCTGTAACACTAAGGAAGAAATTATTCTCCTAGCCAGACATCCAGTGTTAATTCCTTTGAAACAGTTGTCAGGATTAACAGAATTCCTCCCATAGTTCTTATTCCTCCTCCTGCTTCCCCTCCCTTAAACATGCAGCTGGGAAGGGAGATATATCTGCTTGCTTTGCACTTAAACAAAAGAGAGAGAGAGAGAGAGAGAGAGAGAAAGGAAAAATATATAAGTTAAGTAAGTGCAAATTCTGCATAGCTGAAAAAAATGGCAAGTGTGGTAGGTAACAAAGCAGTATAATATTGAAATTTGTAAGTCATGCAGCATGAATACAGATAGCCCTCAACTTATGACCACAATTGCACCCAAAATTTCTGTTGCTAAAGGAGATCTTTGTTAAATGAGTTTTGCCCCATTTTATGAACTTGCTTATTAAGTGAGTCACTGCAGATATTAAGTTAGTAACAAGGTTATTAAGTGAATCTCGCTTCCCCATTGACTTTGCCTGTCAGAAGGTCACAAAACCTGATCACGTGACCCGGAGACACTGCAACCGTCATAAATATGAGTCAGCTGCCAGGCATCTGAATTTTAATTATGTGACCATGGAGATGCAAACATAAGTGGAAAAAAATGGTGATAAATCACTTTTTTTCAGTACCACAACTGCAGGAATCCATTTTCTTCAGAGAAAGGCAGTTTATTGGCATATGACTTCCAGGTTATGGTATTATTAGCTATATTGGTCTTCTAGATGGAGGTTCCATTTTCAATAGAACTAAAGCCAGAAGTCTTTAAACTTGGCAGCTTCAAGACGTCTGGACTTCAACTCCCAGAATTCCCAAGCCAGCATAGCTGTACCTGTAGCTTTGTGTTACCTCAGAGTTCTTCAGATGTGGGTGCTTTTAAGACTTGTGGACTTTGCATACCTGGTTGGAGAATTCTGGGAATTGAAGTCCACAAGTCTTAAAGCTGCCAAGTTTGAAGACCTCTGGCTTAAGCGACTCTAAATTGCAAACTATCTACTGTGCCCACTGCTATGTAGTGCGTGTGTTTGTCTAAGATCCTGTGGGATTTCCAGATCCACACGGACAAACAGTTACTGGCCAATAAACCGGTTATGGTGGTAGTGGACCAGAACAAGAAGAAAATGGTGGTGATAGACGTAGTAGTGCCAGGTGACAGCAATATCAGGAAGGTGTAGGAGAAGCTAGAGAGGTTTCAGGGCCTGGAGAAGGAACTAGAAAGAATGGAAAAAAATAAAGGCCAAAGTGATCCCAGTTGTGGTAGGAGCACTCAGGCCTGTGACTCTTAAGTTGGGAGAGTGGTTCTGACAGATCCCAGGAATAAGGTCAGAAGGCTTTGTCCTGCCTTGCCCAAAGAAATTCCAGGCCAGAAACATCGATTAATATGTCTTTACTCATACCCAAAGGGACACGGTGGCTCAGCGGGTAAGGCAGCTGAGCTTGTCGATCGGAAGGTCGGCAGTTCAACAGTTCGAATCCCTAGTGCCGTGTAATGGGGTGAGCTCCCGTTACTTGTCCCAGC
>JANHFP010005349.1:79083-91237 GCA_032468135.1 Calamaria suluensis
CGGCACTAGGGATTCAAACCGCTGAACTGCCGACCTTCCGATCGACAAACTCAGCTGCCTTACCCACTGAGCCACTGCCACCGTGTCTCTACTGTTACTGTAGAGCAGTTCAAATTACTATTCTGATCAGTGACAAGACAAGACTGGTCAGCCCCTCTAGGTAGACCAAACCAGGAAATCAATTGCATAGGAAGTTGAAACGTAGCCTATAATAGAACCTTGCAAGTCTGATTTGCTTTACCTCCTTCACCTTATAGTCCTGTGAATCTTCATCTGCCTGACACGCTTCTGACCATTAAACATTACATCAGGATTGCTTCAGCCCCTTTTGCCTAAGTAACATTTTTGCAGATGTCTGTCAAGATCATTGCCCTTACTTTCTACAGGACGGGATCAAGCCACAAAGGCCACAGGTATCCTTGTTAGCTTCTCCCCAAGTATTTGATTTTAAGGAGAATTTGACTTATTTTAAATGCTGGCAGCAATTATGAGACCCTCTCAGCTTCTTCGGCCAATTTAGAAGGAAAAGAGAAGACAGCCAACACTTCAGTCAAAGCCTTTCACTGATTAATTTTGGGGAGGGGTATGAAAAAAGCAAAAACAAAGATACGTCTTGCATGTTTTAAAAGCTTTAATTATCCAAGCCATTAGTGCAGTGCAGTCATCATGAAGGGACAGGACAACCATGTTGCAGATACTGCATGATAACCACTGAGGCTAAAATGTATTATATTGGAATTATATGAATTGTTGCTTCCAGGAAATAGTTATCCATTCATTTGCACCTAGACAGTTCAATAATATTGCAACTCTATATCACTCCACCATGGGGCACTACTCCTCCTCCTCCTCTTTTACTGCTTCAGGTGTCAAAGGGGATACAAAGTTCTGGTTCTTGCTCTTCTTGCAGCCTCAACCACTGTTGTTGTAGTGTAACTTTGATGTTGTCTCCCCATCTCCTTTTGAGTCTGCCTTGTGTTCTTTGACCTCATAGGGTGGGGATGAATATGCTTTGTATGAAAGTTTTCTTTGTGCTGATCGGTACTGCCTTTGAACACATTGCCTGATGTTAAAGCTTTTGGGAATGTGTGGTAGTAGCGGTCCATTAATTCACTTAGTATGCTTTTCCAGCTGTTTTTAGAGTCATGGTGGCTGTACACACAAATTATCTTCTTCCTTGGTAGATAGAGCCTGTGAGACAAGGGCCTGGAGACAGAAATATGAGCATCTGGTTTGACTTAGAACAATCTCGGTCTCTTAAAATGAGATATTTCCAAGAGTGCTTCCAGACAAGACTTATGGTATGCAAAAACCTTATTCAAAGAATGTTATGGTGAGGGAATTGCATCATCTTACAGTTGTAACCTATCCTATTACAAGAACTTTCCTGTTTTTTCCTATCTTTTTCTCACCAGAAAATATATTGTTCAGCGAAAAAAATCCAAGATGCATTTTGACTGAAGTGTTAAAAGGCCACCCATTTGTGGGCACTCTAAGAAATATATAGAATCTACCACTGTATGTTTTTGGGAGTACTAAAATGTCTCCTGAAGAAGAATTTCATAATAAGGACTACAGTAATTGGGTAAAGCTCCTCTCTACTATAATCCCTAAGCAAGTGTGTGTTAGTTTGAAAACACTCTTTTAGAACTTTTGCTTCTACAAAAGGTGAAAAAACAATTTAAGCTTACCTACTCAACATGGAATTATGTTTTGGGGGTATCTAAGCCACAGGATAAATGCCTGAGGGTATTAAGAAGTCTGTCATACCTTCTCATTTTAATATGTCTACTCTTATGTCCTCTTATTTCTACAGAATAGACCAGTGATGGCTAACCTTTTTGCCATCACGTGCCAAAAGTGGGTGGTGGTGCCCAGGGGGGTTTGTGCGTCTGCATGTCCACACCCATAATTCAATTCACCTCATCATCCTTGGAAAGGCTCTGGAGCCTGGGGAGAGTGAAAAAGGGGCCTTCCTCACACCCCCAGGCCCTCCAGAGGCTGGAAACAGCCACTTTCCCAACTTCTGATGGGCCTAGAAGATCCAAAAACTAGCTGGCCAGTGCCCGCATATGTATCAGAACTGAACTAAGGCAAAGCTTGCATGCCCACCAATATGGCTCCACGTGCCACCTGTGGTACCCGTGATTTGCCATCACTGGAATAGACAATCCACATTTTTAGTTTCTGTCACTCATACATTAACTGCTTCTTAGCCAATGGTAAAAGAAACAATCTACTTCCAATCTCTTAAAGATGCAAACTTTCCTTTTTTCTTCCAAACCAGAATTCAAAGTAATTTCCTGCCATGTCACTGAAACATCTTATTTTCTCTTATATCAATGCCTTAAGAAGGAAACCATGAGAAAGCAGAAGCATTAGCTGTGGTTTGGCCTTCCTTTCCTCTGTCTTAATGTCACTGTTTTCAAACCTCAGAATTAAACAAAGGCAACCAGGCAGCCCAGCAATTTTTCATTTTGCTTCCACTATCAGGCCAGCCATACCACCAGATCCCCACAACAGAAACCCCAGTGACACCAAAGTTGCCCACGCTCTTTAAAACTTATATCCTATGAAGCAACACGGAAGGAGATCATTAGAGTCCAAGAAAAAGTGATGGACATAACTGGATTTTGAGAGCTGACAATCTGGGCTTGCTATATATACACTGAGCATATTTTCACAAACAAACCAAAATGCTACACTGGACTTGCCGCAGTAGTCCTTTTCCTACCACAGCAATAGGTATCTTAATTGGGTATTTCTCTCCCACTGTCAGTCCTTTGACGTAGGTCAGATCAGGAAACACATTCCACAGGAAGACCAGAACTATACTTTATTGAGAAAGGCTATAATAACAAAATCTTGAACTCCAGTTGTGCTACTCCTCTTCTCCCTCTTATATCTCAGTGAGTCAGAGAGAAATTGTGAGTCTCTTCTTATTACTATCTCCCTTCCCATTTTACCCTTGTTTACATTATGGTTTCTGAATATTTATTGCAAACCCATCTCACTAGCTCTCTAGATGCACTCACTTCAAAGCTAGAACTAGGAGAATTTCTGGTGTTGTTTCCTGTGGAATGAGGTAACTAATTTCCCATCTTTGAAATAACCCAGAAAGAGAGATCAAAGAAAAGTTTTAAAGATATAAAATGATTCTGCATCGGTTTAGGTTTTTTTGGATTGACGCAATATAAAAACCTTGTAATTAAATGCTCTTCCCCATAGATTTTTCAACTTTTTTTTTGCTAATAAATCCTGAGTGGGGCTTGATGCCCTGTTTCTGATGTAGAAAAATACCCTTTATGTCCTGTTTTCCTACAGGGAAGCCAGAACATTCTAAAATGAGACATACCAAACCCCTACGAAAACTATGGTGTGGGGTTTCTTTTTATGCTTGGTCTTGATTAGACTGCACCAAATGGATTAGATGTTTTAGATTTAGAATCTACTCTAGTTCGTCTCCCACTGACCGGTGTGCTCTCACAGGGAAGGGCTGATGAGGGTCCCAACGGCCTCCATGTGCCGTTTGGTTACCCCAAGGAGTAGGGCCTTCTCTGTGGGGGCACCATCCCTCTGGAACGAATTGCCTCCAATGCTGCGGATGCATGAAGGTGGCCATCTTGGTTAATTTGTCTGTCTGACCTGGATATCCTTTGTTCCAGATGGTTGGGTTAGCCTACATGAAAAGAAAAAACTGGCAAAAAGCTTGAGATAGCCGTGGAACCACTTAAGAGATAAAATTCTTGTGTCATGTGTTCTGCACTGCAAATTCCCAATTTTCCTGGGCTTTGGATATTTACTCAGGATAGCTCTTGAAATCAGGGTTGCCACAAAAAGAGGCGCTGAAGTATTTGAGCAGGTCTAGATGAGGAATGGATGAGGAAAAATACAGAGTTTAGGAACGAGGAATAAACACTTTTCATTGCCTATAGGGCTTGCACAATGCTCCAGGGACTATGTTCTGTAGAAAGAGAGGTGATGGGGTTTGCTAATCACATACATGACTTCTATTGTCAGCAAACCTAGCAGAGAACTGGGAAGTTGACGTTCTGGATCTCCCAGGTGCAGGAGTTTACAGACCTCCCAAGCACTCATGGTAATCTACCTTTTAAAAAATCTGACTCAAAGGCTTCCTCAACTGTAGGTTCCCTTCCTCAACTGTTCACACTCTTATCTGAATGGGTTTGAAGGGAAGTGTCACAATGATATCTAACCGGCTTGCTTCTTGTCTTCTACTACAGGAGAAAGATCCAAGGAAGGGGGACTGCAGATGAGAATACTATACTCCCACAAAGGATGGTGAGGGGATTGGGCAAGGATGGGACTCGTGGCTGATGACTTGGGAATTGCAGCTTTGATTGAAGTGAGACTGTGCATAGTTGCCTAACTGAAAGATGACCCTTTTGCTCACCCTCTGCTATTAGAAAAGGGCTCTGGTGTGTTCCTACCCGTGAGTTTCCTAGCCCTGGGTTTTGCTCAGGGAAAAATGGGAAAGAAAGCAAAATAAAGGAAGGAAAAAAATATATATGGCTAATATTTCACATACTCTCTGGAGTGAGGGAGGAATTGAGAAAGGAGCCATCTTTTTCCATCAGGTCTCCAGCCCTCCCTCTGGAGTGAACAGGAATGTCTTAGTTCTCCTACAGGAAGATGAGATTTTATATATAACGTAAGGGAAAACTACAAACAATCTGCCTTGTTGAGGCTCAGAAATTCTTCAAATAAAGCCAATTTTTTGCAAAAAAGGGAGAAGGAAGTTGACAATCTCATCCCTTTCTCTCTTCAAACTGCTCCAGACAATTTTCAATAAGATACAAGGAGTACATAGTAACAGGTCTATAAATCCCATTGACTACAATGTAATATGTGTTGTAGTTCAAACACTTTATGGGCTTCCAAGGGCTAGATTCTACAAGTGGTACTCAAACATTTATTGCAATCCCACAAGCACAAAAAACACATTTTAAAATCTGGCAACATGTTTTTAAGCAATATATATATATATATATATATATATATATTTCTGAGACAAATATTTTTTTTACTATTAAGCTTTTCCTGAAAGATTGATATTCCTTACTCTTCAGTACACCACTTTAATAGCAGTTCCTAAACAGTTAAAACTGCTTCCTTGGCACTAAAACCAACTTTGTGTTTAATATTGTTTTTTTAAAATAAAAGTTGACTTTTCAATATACAAGCACAAATAAATCTTACTAAGCTAGGGTAGGCAACAAGTTGCTTTGATGCAATCTCCCAGAACCTCAAGTTCACACTTCCAATAAAACTTTTTGATTTTGGCAACAAAATGACCCTTTTTCAGAAAAACATTTTTAATTCTTTCTTTTCCAAGATTCAGATCATAATGGAAGTAAAAGGGCTCTGAGAGGCAAAGCCAGACTGCTGAAATATACCCATTTGATGCAGAGAATAAAAGATACACTTTTAAGCGATGGCAGTTGTGTTTTTTTAAAAATGTTTGGACAGTTAAAGATGAGAGTGGAATTACCTTCGCTAAAGTCTTCATTCTCATCTTTAAAACCTCTCTAAAACAAAAAGCATCAAGATGTTCAATCCCATTTTCTCCTGTTGGTAGCACCATGGCCTCCTGTAGCCAGAACTTAACTTCTAGCCTCTCAAACATTGCCTATCTCTGGTCTAGTGAAACAAGTCATCTAGTAGAATAGGCCTCATAATGGGGAAAGCTTGAAAATCCCTTTTCAGATCTATGATCCTGAAAGGTGATCTATAAAGTGATCAGAGCTTCATTTAAGTCCTATTAATATATAGTTTCTGATTAAATAAACCGCATACAACATACTGTACACAACATACTCTTAGCTGTGGTCACCTGAACACATGACCACCACATTCGCTCTGTTTTTTGGAAAAAAGTATGCAATAAGAAATTATCTTAAGAGGGTAAGTTAGAAGTTCCAATGGTCCCTCTCCCATTAAAAATGTACAAAAACAACCATTTTTCATGTCATGTCTATGAACCATGATCCAAACAAAATTTCTTAAGTTACAAAAATAGGTTGTCAGTACATTTGAGTCTGGAAATGACTATAAAAATTGCCAAAGTGTTTGGCCTCCATCAATCCATGATCAATATATATTATATAAAGAAAATCTAATACCCATGTTACTTTTCCAAGATCAAAGGATATAATACTCCAAGAAGTTAGCATTCAGCTCTAAGTTGACAGTAATGGATCTGCAGGACACTCTTGCATTATATGATGTCAGAGTTCATGATTCCATAATGAAAATACTGAACAAGAATAACATGTATGGGAAGAGAATACTAGTGCTCTCCAGAAAGCATCCTGCCACCCATCTCAAGTTTGTAAAAGTCCATCTGAATAATCCAGCAAATTACTGGAACAATGTTTTACAGACAGATGGAACAATTAATAATTTTTACTGATTAAAGTAATTAATACCAGTACAGGTGTTGTTACTAAATCTAAACTTCCAATGAGAGTGAAAACTTACAAAAATGTGTACGCAATTTATAATTTAAAATGCTATTATAGCAAAATATAAAATTAACATATATCAAATACTGGTTCAATATTTTCAATAAAGAGATGAAACAGTACACTGGTTAGTTAGAATATGGTTTATTTAACCAAAAGTACTTTTATCTATCACCAAATTTAGATGAGGCTCAGGCCACACAGTAGGAATCAGAGTAGAAAATACTGCTAAGAATGATGAAAGTCAATCATGAAGATAAAAATTAACTCCTCAGTCTTGAGCTTCAAACATATAACTTACTAAAAGGCTAAGAAAGAAACATGTTGTGGAGGCAGTGGGATAAAACTAGCATGTCTAGTAGACTAAATAAAATTTTACATCAGAATGATAAAGCCCATTTTTTAGTCAAGCAAATACCAACAAGCAAACCACAAAGGAGCTTAAAAGAAAGATCCCTTTAGAGCTGGTTCCTTTTTTGGCTGAGATTCTATATGGCTCCTCTTAAAAAGGGGTGTGATGGCTCACCAATTAAAGACATTGAGCTTGTCAGCTGGAAAGTTGATTGCCCAGGTTTGAGACCTAAGTGTTGTGCAATGGGGTGAGCTCCTGTTATTTGTTCCAGCTCCTGCGTACCCAGCAGTTTGAAAGCATGCAAATATGAGTAGATAAATAGGTACCACCATGGTGGGAAGGTAACACTGTTATGTGTGCTTCGGCATATAGTCATGCTGGCCATGACCATGGAAGTGTCTCCGGACAATGCTGGCTCACTCAACTAAGAAAGGGAGATGAGCACCACCCCCTAGAGCTGGACACAACTAGAAAGAGTAAACCTTTACTTGAACCTTTGTAAAGGGTCCATGGGTGGGCTCATTAAATGATTACACCAGCTCTTTGAGATCAACTCTTTATCCATATTAGTAGAGGAAATACCAATCCCTTCAATTCAGATCCTCTTGCACACTAATAGGGTATTGTTGTCCACAGCTGTCGCTGAAGTCTTTTGCTGTTTCCACAATAATTTGACTCTTAATAAAAATACAAGGGGTGATTAAACATGGTCACAGTTCTTGTGTAAGGCAGCTTCATGATTGCTATGTTCAACCATATCAATTGAATTCTACTAGTAAAAGTGTAAACTATACTGTTTAGATGTTTTTACATAGAGCCCCCCCCCCAAAAAAATAATATAATTATGTGTTAAAAAAAACACCAATGATACTTGCCTGAACTGTGTCTTCCCTGATTTTGTGACATCCTTTGGATGAGGTCAGTATTATGTTCATAGTATCTATATTCTTCCTGAACATGATCCCCCAGTTGATGTCGTCTTTGATCATTATAAAAGTGACCAAAATAGTAACGGGATCCAGCATCTCCATTTTCAGTAACTGAGTTGGCTTCTGTTAAAAAGGACTGTGAAGATAAGCCATATTCCCGAGGGACCTCAGCTAAACTCCTGGCAAGGTAGGAAGGGGCAGATAGCCTGTTGCTTTCTCGCCGTACTATTTCATGAGGAGGCCGCTGCACTGGAGTCCTTAGGAAGCTCTGATGTCTGGAAAGGGCACTGTCCCCGCATGTCGCATAGGGAGAAGGCCCTGGATCTGGAAGACAGATATCTGTTCGCCTTGGAATGGTTGGACCATGACGGATGAATGAAGGCATCAGATCTGTAGCAGAAAGTGATAGTAACAATAAATACATAGAACTTAGGATATTTACAAATGTTAATGAAGAGTGGATACATTAAATGTTAAATCCTGTAAAACGAAAATAAAGCCCTGAGAAGGTCCTCATATGAATATGAACCCCAAACTGCACAATTCCAACAACATTCTAGAAAGAAATCTCAAGGTATTTAAACTTTGTTTCAAGCTTGTAATACTGAAATCAAAGTTTTTAGCAAAATCTTAATATTATTTTCTTTAAAGTAAGGTAATTCTATATATATTTTATACATCCCACTGCCACTTATAAATTTATCATAAGCATGAATGCCAAATTTTGTTCAGGAAGTTTGTGGGATGTTCTGAAATAGAACCTGTACTTTTGATATTTCTGGAATCATGATCCAGTTAGACATTAGATAGCTGGATTGTAGAGTTTTCCTGATGTATGTACCTGCATATGGTTGTTATATTGCATTAGATAATGACTTGCTTTGCATATCATAAGTAATTATAGGTACTTCTACAAGATAAGTAAAAAAACCATGAAACTAGCCAAATGCTGGCTTATCACGATATGTAAAACAAATGATAATCATCTATGTCTATTTCTAAAATTAAGGAATTACAAGCTGCATAAAACATTACATTGATGTTTCTACTAAATTTAACTACTTAATCATTAACTATAATTCCAATATATCATAAAAATGTAGAATGAGCTAGGGTATTTTGAAACAATGAGGTGTGTGTGTGTGTAGACAGCAACCAACAGACTATTTTGTGTTTAATATAAATGTATTACTACTGTCTTATGAATATTGCTGATATAGGTTTCTTACTCTATAGGGTGAACTTGCTTGACATAATGTCCTTATGTTGGGACTATAATTCCCCAAATCTCCATTTATGAAAATTTGTCATAGAAAATGCTATAACAACTTTTCAAGCCTCAGAAGAAAGAAGTTTGCAGCCTTCCAGATACTACTGTATGGCCTAGAAACAGTAGTGGGTTGCTCCTGGTTCTGCCCTGCTTCGGGAAAACCAGTAGTGGTGGTGGCGGGAGTCTCCGCCCACCCATCCAGACATCATCAAAAACTCTCTGCGCATGTGAAACTTCTGCACATGCATAGAAGTACTGCACGTTCATGTGCTACCAATAGCAAACCAGTAGCGCCAGGATTTGAATCCCACTACTGCCTAGAAGCTTAAGCTATTGGAAGACAACATTTGAAATCCAGCAGATTCTTCACGCCTGGCAGTGATTCTCTTAGATGAGCCCTCTCTAATTTCCCCTCCATCACAATTGCTAAATCTATTTAGTTTTAGGTTTGCTCACCTGTGCAAACAAGTTTTATTTAGATTCTTCACACTTCTGCAACTGGTAAGAACCAGTACAGAGAAGACCTTTTCCTACACGTGAGCCCAAATCTAATTTCCCTTTTTTTAAAATCAGAACCATAGCACCATAATCAATATGCTAATAAAAGAACATCAGGGAGCTCTTTTGGAAAGCAGTAAGAAAATATTTTTTTCTTCTCTAAGGTAAAATAAGTCAAATTATTTTAGCATCTACTTCATCTAAAATAGACATGAACAAGCCTTTTTTAAAGACTTGGGACACATTTAGCATTTGTGAGGAGCAACTAAGGGCTGCAAAGCAAAAGGGCTGCAAAGCAAGTGGTGAGTTTCCTTTTTACCCATACTATGCCATTTTAATGCATACCCTACAATCTTCAATTTGTCCACACAAAATGGTAGGCAATTATGTTATCAGTTTCAGATAATGATGGTCAGAAGGAAGTCTGAGAGCAAAAATGGGACTTTATAAATACATACAGCCTACACTCAAAGTTTGCTACATTAGTACTTGATCTAAACCTATCCCTAGCTTTTTAAATATTAAATGTGACTCATTTTGCCTCTCCATTTCATTTGTCAACAAGACAACAGCCACTTTCCAAGTTTGTATATCAACCAATGTTATCCCACAAGGCTAAGGACAGTCAGAGATAGCATTGAGTAGTAATTAATGTGCAATTCTGTTAGTGTCTCTCTTCTGTTACATGCTCTTTAAACTCTGATCAGACAGACTGGTTGACTTTTATACCATTGTGTTGGGGGGTTGCACTAAGGGAGCTCCACCAATTTCATTGTAGGTATGTTGTGCAATAAAAAAGGTTGTATTATTATTGTCGTTGTCGTTGTCATTATTATTATTATTATTATTATTATTATTATTATTATTATTATTATTATTATTATTATTATTATTATTATTATTATTAAACTCAACCTTTACCACTTCCCATAAAGGTCTGAGCCAAGTTAGAATTTTACTTTCTATGAGAAAAGAAAGGGACCTAAACAAGCTATTGGAATAAGTTTAATTATTTATAAAATAACTGTTAATTATCCCTACCACAGCCAGTACCAAGTAGGCTTTTTGAAAATTGTAATAACATTTCCAATGAATATAATTTATTTTTGAAATAAAGTTTTGGCTAATTCAGATTATAACTTCAAACTACCTTTCAGGGCATCTAGGACTTGGAAAATCAAGGAAAAATGACTGGTCACTACCTGGGTTCTTTTGATCAAAGAACTTCCCTTCAATAAAAACCAGTGTTTATTTAATGGTTTACCTTGATATATAAAACCCAAAGTCTGGCAGGTCTTTATTCCATTTCTACTTACTGCAAAGCAATCAAAAGTTTATGGAAAAGGGATAAAAACCATCCTTGTTTTGTGTTAATATTAGAATTGTATTATCTCTGGGCAAGAAACTTCAATTAAAACCACAGTTTTGAAACTTTTTATTTTATCAATTCAAGCAGGCAAAAAAGAACTCATTTCAAATCAGCTCCAGCTATGTGCTGCTCAGCTTCTCAGGTGATACAGACCATAAATATGAGAACTCCTGTGAGATTTAGATATGATTTAAGAAGATAAGAAAGGTATATAGCCTATAATCATCACCAGCATCTCTCCCCCAATTTCATTCAAAAGGAAATTGTTCTCCCCCAGCAAATGAAATGAGATCATTGTCACAGCTGTTTTCTCTCCAAACCAAAAAGTGTTAGGTTAACCATGCATAATCCTTTAAAGATTATAATAAGGTGACAAGCTAAGGTCACATGGCCTACACTTGGCGTTTGAACAAGAGCAATTTCACTCCTTAAAGAAATGAATATAGACACCAGTAACTACAGGTGATTTAAGTCCAATTAGTTTCCTATCTGTGCCTTTGAAGTTCTGACAGGGGTGGACAGACTTCAGGCTTGGCAGTTATGCTTTATTTCCCCCTAGGGCCCCAAAACATATGAAACACAGGCTCGCAGACATTTACTCAGAATTCAGAAAAAAAAGTGTCTTACAGCATATTTCAGCCCTGGTATTTGACAGCAGTACCAGGACTAAGTTCACAAAATATTTGACTTTGGGTTCCCCCTCCAAGGAGTTGGTTTCTTCTTCTTTTTTTAAAGAGCATCTTAAATTGAGGTTAAAAAAAGGAGTAGTTTCTATTTGTAATTAGACAAGTGAGAATCTTTTTTTTCCTTTGGCTTTCATTTGCAAGAGAAAAAATAATGCTTTTTGAAGCTGCTGTTGTCCCTATTTAAGAAATGTTAGAGTGGCTTAAGCAAAAGCTAGCAAGATCTTGGGATGTAAAGCAGGGTAATAGCAGAATTTTTGAGTAGTTTAGAGAACCAGCAAATACCACATCTGGCTGTTCCCAGAGTGGGGTGGAAATGGAGATTTTATAACATCCTTCTCCCAGGAGTGGGGAGGGAATGGGGATTTTGCAGTATCCTTCCCCTGGAGCGGGAAGAGAATGGATATTTTATAACATCCTTCTCCCAGGAGTGGGGTGGAAATGGGGATTTTGCAGTATCCTTCCCCTGCCACGCCCACAGAACCGGTAGTTTAAAAAAAATCGGATTTCCCCACTGATGTAAACTTAAGTAACGTTGGGTCTCTTCGGCCACCATTGGGTAAAAGTC